>LOEQ01007289.1:92178-119985 GCA_001685075.1 Bramus lutescens | reverse complement strand
AATATATATATATATATGTATATGTATATATATGATTTGCCTGGAGTGTGGACAGAATGATCTGACATTTAGTATATTCCAACCACTAGTGCCACCATTCCCAGGGAGAGCTGAAGGAAAGGCTGCTGTTATTCTTACTTAAGAAACTCAGTCTTATTTATGCACCAGTGTCTAGAGAACGTCTTCTTTTCAAGGAAATCTTTTGTTATTTGGATAAACTTCAGCTACTCATTATTATCCAAAGCTGAGATAAAGCTTTGGGAATTGAGGCTTACTGTCTGGAGGCTGAGAAAAAAGACAAGGGAGCTCCACCAATGGGACTACAGCTATAAAAGAACAATGGATGACCCAAAGTTAATGGACTTCTCTTTCAAGTTAAAGACAAATATTGTCAATTATTCTATTTTGCTATTTTCCAAGGTCTGCTTCTGTACTGGGTAGCACGGTAGCCTCTAGGCATATATGGCAATTTAAGTTTAAATCAGATGAAATCTAAATTCCATCTTCAGTTAACCTAGCCTCATTCCAAGTGCTCAAAAACATTTAGCTAGTGGGTATCTATTGAAAAACACAGCTCTAGTGTATCCCCAGTGTTACAGAAGTTATATTAGCAATGTAGGGCTATCTAAAAGCATGTTAAATAATCATGCTCACCTCACACTTAAATTTGGTGTCCCTTGTGCCATGCTTAGTACCAGGAAGAATAAGCTATGTTAGGTGGTCACATGACAAAACACCACAGGCACAGGGAATCTTCAGGACATTCCAATTGTATCCTAGAGAATTCTGACAAGAACTGAACCACTTTCGCATTAGATCTTCAGTTGACAATCAATTCAAATTTCATACACTCCCCAAGCTTGCAGTTGCTTTGTAAATTTTTCTTCTTGTTTTATTTTGCTTTGTTTTTAAGATGGGATCTCACATTGTCATACAATGTAGTCCATTCTGGTCTCAAACTTGGAATCCTCCTGTCTCTGCCTCTCTAATGTTGGGATTGCCAGCCTGTACCATCATGCTCCACTAAAACCAGCAACCTCTTAAGATGCCTTTATCCAAGCATGGAGCTTGTTCAGATGAAGATTTCCAAAACCTCATATTGCCTCTGCTGTTCTCTCTTGCATCTTTTCCTGTGTCACTTCTTCATACTTTTCTGTAATAATATTTTGCCTCTATAACCCATGTGTTTATACAATATGATGATCAGTTTAACAGAAATCTAGATAAAAAGCAGTTTTTTAACTGGAAACTGTCACATCTCTAACAGGAGAGGAGATACAAAGCCTGGTACCTAATTGTTTTCTACCCCCTATGATGAAAAAGCTCTTCAAGTCAAGGCTTCCTTTCAAACACAAAGACACTACCTGTCCACGACCCAAAAACACAGCAGTATAAATTGATGCATCAGAAATGCTCTTAGAGAAACAAGGGCCAGAAATAAATCATTCAGTGGACAAGTAAAGCTTCATGATGAAACGACAGAGGAAGATCTGTGTTCTTTATTACTAATGCTTCTGGAAGCTGAGTTGTCGTTCTGTCCTTTCTTTTCCGTTCTTTGGTTCCCTTAACTTAAATAACAGCTGCAGCGTGAAAGCACAAATTATTCTTAAGGACTTTGAATTAATAGCCTCCTTTCTGTCTACTTTTCTCCTCCCCAACTGCCCTGTTTCAGCTTCCCTTCCGCGAGCTCTGCCCACTGGAACTGGCAAAGAATACAGTCAGTTCCTTCTTCTGAGCTGGCCCTTCTCCAAGGCCAGCTTTATGCCCACTATTAGATGTGGCTTCTTAAGAATACATATTCATCGTTAATTTCCCTCACTATCCATTCATTTCCTGGCACAAATCCTCTAATCTCTTTTTTATACCAGGTAGAGTCCTCATTAAAAAAATGATTCATTTCTTAAACAATGATTTCAGAAATCATATTATTTTCTGCAATGCCAACAGGCTCTGGTAGCCAGGGTTCCCATTACTCATAATCTGTTACATTCAAATGTCTATGACTTTTCCTGTAGAAAATGTACTTCATCAACAACTCTTAGTCAGAAAGGAAAACTCTAAGAGGAACATACAAAACAACACCAACACACTATTGGTGTTGGATCCTTACTGTTTCTCTGAACATGCCATGAAGCTGCCATATAACCGATTACAAGGAAACAAGACAATACAGAAGAGGGGAGGTCACTATATATTATCAACACTCATGCCAACACAATTTTAGAGGTTCAAAGTCAGTGGGTTTTTTTTCTTTCCCAGTACCTAGTGGAACCCTGAGACTAATACTTTCCTCCAGAGGAGACAAAGGAGAATGAGATGCCAGTCCATGACAGCTGAATGGCCTGGCAGGTTTAAGTTCAGTCAGATTTTTAGTGCACTTTACCACAGATGTTCTTAGCGCCCACATCCTCTGGGTCTAGCCACTAGGAATTTCTCTATGCCAAGGGATATTGTAGAGAATGAACAGGGCTCAATTTGAGACAATCACTGATGTTCTTAAAATCAATATGCAAAAATAAATGTAAGGGATTTTAGGGAATGTACTCACACCCATACAATTCAGATTTTACACAAATAAAGAACTGGGAGGATTTTTATTATTAACACAAGAGAGCCCTTTTATAATGGCCATTGACAGTTTGGAAAACAGTCACAATTCTATTATTTAGGATCTTTTTCATTTTTAAAGCTAACAAAAACCTTAACATATCAAGTTATTAAGTACATGAGGTTATTGAATCCACCATATAAGAGCTCTCTGTTCCTGTAGCAAGTCCATTCATCGTTAATATCCCTTCTTCATCACAGAGGATCCTGGATATGACAAAGAGAAATTAAGCAGAAAGATTGTAGGTGGGTAGTTGGAAGCTTATTGTGTCTTCTTGTAGCCTTCTTCACTTGCTAATGCAATTTCTTCTCCCAACAGACTGAATCTTAGCTCCAGCTCTCTAGAAGAAAAGTTTATGGCTAGAGTGGCAATCATTTGTGTGGGAAATGGATTCTGAAAATATCCACAAGGGAGTAGGAAATGTAACAAGGAACAATACTGGAAGCCAGTCAGAGGCTTATGATCAAGATATTTAGTATTGTGGGCAGCCGGGATTTCAACTTTCAATGAGGACCTCCAAGACCAGACAAAGAGATCCAGATTCTATCAGTAATGGCTGATGGCTGTTCCTAGGGAATGTGAGCTCCCCGCATGTCCAAACTGCCTTACATGCTGGCCACCAAGCTCTAATATCCAGATGAAGACCTCTGACAACGGTGTATAAGTGTCTATTAATGATGGAGGGGTAAGAGTTCTATGCACCAAATTAGTAAAAATGAGGTCCAGGGATGGGCGCAGACATCATATGCTGCTACTAACTGCATAGTCTGTTACCTGGTTCTCTTGGCATCCATTATTACCATATCTATTCCACTATGAGAAGTGTCCTTCTTTTCTGTCAAAAAGTAGTCTTAGTTCTCAGCTCTCACAACCTATGTTGGAAGTAAACAATAAGAAATCCCTAACAAAGCAAACTGAAGAGAAGAAAAAAAAAGCAAGACCTTTCTTTTGAGCATTGCTAATCTCTGAGATTTTCTTGTGCCATACATGTTTTCTGAATGAAATCGTCAGCACAATGGTGAGAATAATAACAGTGTTTTTCCTCCCTCTAGGCTTTTACCAACAAACAGCCCTGGTGACAGAGATTCTTTTCTGTGGCTTAAAAAAATTGAAAGACTTAGTTGGAACAAGTTAATATGAAGGCAACAGAAGGTTTAAACTTTTACTGGTTCCAGGCCTCTCCTTTGTTGTTCTCAGAGGGCCAAATGACCAGTGTCCATCCCACTGTTTCCAAGCAACCATTGCCATGATATCAGATGGTAAGACTGCTAAGTCTGTCCCCCTATTCTAAAAGCTAGTGTGTCTCTTGACTAAGCTTCCCTCCTTGAAAGTCCTCATTTTATTTATCAATAGATGTTTTCCCAAAGCTTATGTATAAAGGCCATGCCTCCTTCCTCCAATTCATGGGGGTTTTAAGGGGTGCACAAGGATACATGCTCCTTGTGAACTAGGCAGTGATGTTAGGAGAGACCGTGTCGCCTTTTCACTGCCGCTTCCTTCTTTTCCTTGTTGCCCCTGACTGATCCTAGTGCTTTTCCCTCAAAATCTTTATGTACATTCATCTCCCACTTTATCCCTGGGAACCCTAATTGGTAGTCGAAGTTTAATCTTCCTTTAATGTCAAAGAGTAGATTACCAATGAAAAAGTCCAGATTTTATAAATCCTCTTGAATACTGCTGCAGCAATCAGTACATGATCATGACTTGGTAGTCAGAACATCTTATAGGTCAAATGATACTACTTAACTGAGTTGATACAATAAACTGGCCCACTAAGTGTATTAGAGGACTCACAGAGCTAGATACTAGTGTACTCTGTCCTCTGAGCATAGCAGCCACTACCATCTAACCAGAGAAGCTGGGATTACCTGCATGGACAAGGTCAAACTCAGAGGTCCCTTCATTGAAAACGGTGGGGAGGAGAATCCTAGGACCATCACCTAATAGTTCAGCCACTCCCTTCCTCTTGTCCCCTTTAAAGTTGTCTAAAATTCTTTCCCAGCTGCAGGCGGACTTGGGATGACCTACAGTATATCATGGAAAGTCAACAAAGGGGGAGGGGTCCACCTGTGGAGCTTCTGGGAAGTTCCATACTGGGTTGAGACTTCTGTGACATGGCTCTTATAAAATCTTCTATGTTTCTGGAAGTAAGCTAAATAGACTCACTGATGCACCAAGCTAGACCTTAGTGGAATTATTCCTTTGGTCTGTCATTGGAGAGGTAAGCACATACTTGTTTACATCTCTTTACACATTCACACAACCTTTGACTCAGCTGTATACTTGAAAAAAAATGGTCAGGTGGTGGTGGCACACACCTTTAATCCCAGCAGTCGGGAGGCAGAGGCAGGTGATGTCTGTGAATTCAAGGCTAGCCTGGTCTACAGAATGAGTTACAGGACAGCCTGGGCTGTTACACAGAGAAAATTTGCCTTGAAAAACAAAACAAAACAAAATATCAGACATAGTCAACTAGTTATAATTAGTAAAGCAGCCTGGATTTGTGTTGAGGCAATTGAATTTGAGAATCTAAACTCTTATTGATTGTAGTTGTTATGATTAATTTTGATTGCCAACTTCAATGGATTGAGAAGCACCTAGAAGATCAGCACAATGCACCTCTGAGTGTCCCTGGAGGTATTTTCAAAGAGGACTAAGCAGGTGTGATGGTTAGTGGCGACTGACAATTGTACAGAATGTAGAATCACCTGGGCAGTAGGCCATGGACATGACTGTGGGAACAGTATCTTGATTACTTTGTTTGAAGTGGGAAAAGCCACCTACATTTCTCAGACTTTCTTGCAGCTAGGATTTAAGTGTTACATTGTCACTATCCAAATGGCATTTAAAAGGAAGAAATAAAAGGAAAGCTATGCTTTTGAGCCCCCTGCTGCATCAGCTGCCAAGCTCAGATGGAGAGTCACTGATTTTTTCCCCAAGCATGTGCAGCAAAAAAAAAAANAAAAAAAAAAATGTCATTGTTTGGTCAAAATCAAAAGGATCCAAGACACTCCGTGGAACTTGGGAGGGATAGAAACTATTCCCATTAGGATGTTAAAAAAAAGTCTCCCCAAGGAAACAGCATATAAACAAAAAAAACTGTATGAAAGATCTTGTGCAAATATTTAGGCTCTAAGGAATAGCTAATGCAAATGTTGAGACACAAATCACTGTGGCTAGAGCGGAAGCAAGGATGGAGTGAGCCGAGTTCAGCGAGATCATCACAGCTTCGTACACTGTTGCAAACTATTTGAATGTTATACAGACTGAGCTTGAAAGGCTCTGGCAAGTTCCTCCACAAGCAAGGGCATAAAATCAAATGAAATAACAATCTCTAGTTACATAGACTTATGTAAGAAAATATGTGAGCATAAGAATGTATGCAGAGGCTGGAGAGATGTCTCAGATGTTAAGAGCACTGGCTCCTATTCCAGAGGTCCTGAGATGAATTCCCAGCAACCACATGATGGCCCGCAACTATCTGAAATGAGATCCGGTGCCTTCTTCTGGCCTGCAGACATACATGTAGATGTGTAGATAATAAATAAATAAATCTTTTAAAATTTTTCCTCCTTTGTCCCTGCCACATGTGGTGGGTGAGGGAACTGACCTGTCCACTAATGAGCTGCAGCACTGGAGACAGTGAACCCTGTACTTCACCTGGGCAGCACAGTAGAGCCAACCCCGTTGGCGTAGGTGTAGGTGAGCCAGCCCCGATGTTTTGACCATGGGAGAGCTGTCCTCATTACTTATCTGTTATGTGGCAGCATGGGCATGGTGGTATGTCCCCCATGCCCACCAATGCCTGATGCAGGTGGGAGAGCTTATCCCTGCCCTTCATCAGCTGCAGCACTCGGGAGTGAGCTCTACACCTTGCCTATGCAGCACAGTGGAGCTGGCCCTGAAGGTGTAGGTGTGGGAGAACCAACCCTGAGGATGTGAAAGCGGGAGAACTGACCCCGCCCCTTGCTCATTGCTTCAATGGATGAACTGGCCAGGGCAATGCTGGAGAGCTCATCCTGGTGGTGAAGAGGGGAGAGCTGGCCGGCTGACCAACCCTGCAAGTATCCAGGCTCAGACCCGGATTATGTGTTGGCCCACCCCAACATCCACCCCATCTTTGATCTGCTGGAGCATAGAAGTGGGGTGATGTTGGTCCTGTGGACCCAGGGCCGCAGGACCTCATGACTCAGTGCAGCAACAGGATGTCCAGGAAGAGTCCCAATGAAGGTCCAGTGTCAACTGAGTAGCAGAGACCATAGGTCTCGAACCAGACCAATGATTCTTTGTGATGAACGTCTGCACATAAAGATGTATTGGATAAAGGGGTTTCAGGCATGACTCACTGTGTCACACTGCAGCTTCCGTGTCGAGAATTTCTCTCCTCCCTTTTTTCTTAAATTTTGTTTTGTTTTATTTGGGGGAGGGGGAAGAAGATGGGTGGGTTCAGGAGGCATGATGTGAAAGAAACAAAGAATAAATAAAAAGAAAGTTTTAAAAAAGAATGTTGTGATTAAGTGCACAAGCAGAAGTCTAGCTGAATAGAAGAGTCAAGAAAAATTGGTTGCTTCCATGGAGGACGCCAAATGTTATTGAAAGACCATCCTAGAAATCTATTGTCCAGAAGCCAAGACTAGGTTAGGTCATTTCTCATCCCTCAGTAACCTGTGAAACACCTGTTGAGTACCCACTGATCTAGCAGGTGTTCCTTGAAACTGCAAAGATGAGTTAGATATGAAATGCCTTTGTAGAGTTTCATCATCTGAAAGAAAGAGGCCACCTCCCAAGAGCCCTAGGAACAATTTTCCCTAGAAGGGAAAGTAGAGTTGCCATGTAAAATACAGAATACCCAATTAAATTTGAATTTCATATAAACCATGAATACTTTTTTGATGCATGTATATCAGAGATAGTTCATGAGACATCTTAATTATGCATTTAGTGTGTATGTGAAATCAGATATAACTGTCTGGGACTTTAATTCTCTAAATCTAGCGGTAACTGTACCTAACAGGCACAGTAGCCTTCAAACTGGGACATATTTTGGGCTACCATGAACACAATTCATAAGACACAGGAACAGAAGAACAACATCTGGAACCTCGTTTTGAAAAATATGATGTACTTCATAACAAGCCAGTAATAGAACTAGTCTCTCTCCTACTTCTCCTCAAAACATCACTTCTCCTTGCTTTACAAAAGAAATAGGTACCTCTTTCCTTGCTGAATCTTTCTCGAGTGCATTACCCCAGGATTAGAAAGCCTCTAAGATGATAAATGAAGGTTCATCCTTAAACTATGCAGGATTGGTATTAGAAAAGTGAAGGACTCTCAAAAATCTTGCAAGTTGGGTGGTCAAATCTTTTATTCAGATTATGGGTTATCAGATGATTATCATTGAAAACAGATTCTTGAGTGGATTTTCAGTATGTAACTTGGAAGTAATTCAAGCAAAGAGAAACTGAGATAATAAATACCTTCCCTTTATCTTCTTATTCATGGCTCACATCAATTTTAAAAATAGAATATTGTCATCATAAGCAGTCTTTCATTCTGGCAATAAAGATATTTATCTAAAGATGCATGAATCATTACTAAAATGTGTTTTCAATTTTCTTCCTGATAAATATCAAAATTTCTAATGTATTTTTATCATTATAGTCAGTTCAGAACAACTCTTTTTTTTGTAACAATTACTCAGTTCAGAAGATGTAAGTACTTCAAGACTTGTAGTCACAGAAAATAAAATAACAATGCCAATTTATGTATATTTTGTTATATAGAAGAAGAAGAATACAGTGATGCATAAAATTCCTCTAAGCATTAAAATATAAAACATTTGAACAAAGGAGCAGAATGGACCAAGAAGTCCAACAAGACGAAGACGTAAAATTTCTCTCTGGTGAAAATGAGCTTCTTCCTGTATTGTTTCAATAGGTGGGGGCTGGTGGAAGGCCACTGTGAGATTTAGGTAGCATTCAGAATCATTTTAAAAGGTGAGATAAACATTTTATATTTCGATACTAATATTTACAATATACCACAATTTGCATCTGTACCACTAATTGTATATTTTGCTACTATCTAGGTTTCAGTTGAAAAGTTTTACATTTCAATTGAAAAATATCTTAGGGTCTATGTGGTTTTTATGGGCATTATTTTTTATTTTACAGGTCTGAGTTAGGGCACACAGGGGGCTTATTAGTTTCATGGGGCTAAAGTTCAACTTTTTAATTTGTAAGTTCCAAAATATGGGTTATTGTAGGAGGATCTCCCCAGAGAAGAATCTGAAAAAGAATCTGTTTGAGAGAGTCCTGTAGTGGCTAAAGCTCTGGTTTAGAATCAGCAGACAATGTATAGGAATGAATGATTGGTGTCAAAAGGTTAAGAAGGTGAGTGCATTCAGAGCCCCAGGAATTAAAGCAAAAATCCAATTTATATCTAATCCAACAAGCTTTGCGCCATGGTTGCTTTCCCTCAAAGGAAAAAATATCTTTCTGTTTTGAACAAATGAGTTCTCAAGGGTCATAGTTAGGTTCTTATCCTTACAAAGAATATAATAAACAGAGTTCCCCAAACATGTGGGTATGTATAGACATTGATTTGCAATATTACTGCTAAACAAAGAAACTAGCATGCAACTCAAGTCTATAAAGCAAAGCAGAAATTCTGCCTGTCTTTTCAGCAAATGCATTTTGTGCCTGGCAAGCACAGTGTTTGCAACTCTGCTCACAACACCGGAGAAGTTGAACCAGACATGATAAACCAGACATGATAGTGCATTTCCCTCTACTCTGCACTCAGGAAGTTGAGATAAGAAGAATGTGATTTCAAGGCTAGTCTGAGCTACATAGATTATGTCTCAAAAATCTATCAGTCAAACAAAAAATACACAAAATAAAAATAAAGCCAAGGTGTATGGAATGATCAAGAAGAAATAAGATGCTACAGGTGACAGGATGAAACAGGATCCCGATTGAGCAAATGCTCAGGAAAGATGATTGACAGGCAGTTCTTAGATTGGTTAATTTGGGCCATATTCATTGTGGTAATTCTGTTGGTTAATTTGTTATTGGGAACCTGGGAAGCTTTAGATATTAGATACAGTAGAAGGACATAAATGTCGAGATGTTTTATTAGTTCTCTGGCCTCTGAACCTACCTTAAATACACAATTCTCACTTAGAGCAAAGCCAGAGAGGCCAAGATACTGGGCATAAATGACTTGAAGGAAATAAGACTGCTTTTGCCATATGGATTCAGAGGACTTAGTCCATGGTTGTTTGGCCACATGTGCTCAGGAAATCATGCTAGCATGAGCACATGATGTAGATCTGTTCACTTTTATGAGGATTGGGAAGCGTAGAGAAGTGGTCAGGGCAGACACTCCCTAGGACCTCTGCCCGCTGACCTAATTCCTCCATCTGGGTCCTACCTCCTAAAGTTCCCCATTCTTTCTAAAATAATATTACTAATTGGGAACCAAGTATTTAAAACGTGAGACTGAGGTTTCCTAGACTAAATCTTAATACCATATAACAATGTCCTCTAGTTTCTAACAGGTTCCAGCAAGTTCTGACTATTCACAGATTCCACGGTACTGCCCCTGAAGCTGATTTTCTTGGATTTAATGAAAAGATTTCTGAGCAATTTGTTTTCTTACAGTTTTCCGTACTCAACTCAAGACTCAGCAGTGAATTAAATGGAAGACAGGCTGGGCAAGCCATGAACAAGATTTTTCTGGAATCTGTTGAAAGCACTTCTGCAATGACATCAGACATCAGATCTCCTAGTGACTTATTGGGAAGAATTTGAAACACTGTAAGAAAAAAAATGTTGAGGGCTGTTTTATTAAACCCTTGGAACAGTGTCAGGAACATATTCCTGCAAGCCTCCAGCCAGGTGTGTGCTGGAGTTGGTTTACACTGGTTTGTTAGAGCTGATTACATTCTCAGGAATTCTGCAAGCTGTTTAGCATCCTGTTGGCAGCTTTAAATTGACCACAGGAGAAGGACATGCACCACAGAAACTGGCAAATGTTACTGATCAATCATGATTCTATTTTTTTTTTCAGAATCACTTGTTAAACATTTATCAGCACAATGCAGACTCACATGAGAAGACACCAGCATGCCCTCCCATACTGAGACTAAGGGCTCAGTGGCACCAGAGGAAATGACTTTTAGAAGCTGCAGCTATTCTATGAACAACCGGACAGCAACAAAAGAATTGCAAAGGCCAGAGGGCTAGCCACGGTGCCCAGCCAAGGAGGGCTACGGTCAGAGGAAAAGAAGTCCAACTCCTATTTTGGTAAATTCTTGCTATCCCTGCAGGCAGAAAAGGAAGGTAATTTTGCAGACTAGAGGCCTTGATCCAAACTGCCTCGGGGTTAGGAAGAAAATGACAACCATATTCATACTATCAACAGTCATGCGACACAAGGTGTTCAAACCACCCACACTTTTAAAAAGTCCTTTCAATATCATGTTGGAAAAAGTTCACTAAGGATTAATTATCTACAGAAATATAAATTTGTTTGGGGTTGCTATTTACTAGTAATTACTGGCTCAGATTGTCACCTTGCAGATCTTTTCAGGTAAGAAAGAAAATTATTCCTAGCCAGTTGTTTAATCCCCAAAATTATAGTTTTCCTATAGGACATAAATCAATTTTATACCTAATAGAAATTTATTTTAATATCCTTTTAAAAGACCTATAAATACTAAAGCATTTTCAGTCCATTTTTACCACGTTACAGATTCTCTTATTAATAAGTTAATAAATCTTCAACATGTGTTCATATTAAAATTATACTTTGACAGTATTTTCAGAGTTTGGTGAGGCAAAAGTACTTTATCTTGTCTGATCCTGGGGATAAGCAGAACTTGGAGCCTTGTCATGAGGACCACCATGCACACCGTTTACCACTTGGGTACGGTTTCCACTCTTTAGCAACTCAGCTCCCCAAGAAATATGGAAGACACTGGCCAGGCTAGGTAGGATTATAAAAATGTCATCGATCATAGTGTTGTGGACAGAATATCTCTCAGCAAACACAGGTATTGACGTGTTTAGTATCAAAAGGCTTAAATTTATAGTAGAAAAAGATTCATGTATATTTGACTTATTTAAGCTCTTATCCATTTTATGTCTGGAAATGCCTTGAATGGTGGTATGCCACACTACCTCGAAAATCAATTGCTCTTTACAAACAGATTTACTTGACGACAGGAGCTGTGAGTAAATCTCCCAGACAACCCACCCCGCCACCACCACTTCCCTGAAAGCCGTTTTCTATGCTCAAACTCGCTCCAACTTTGCTGCTCCATTGGAGGCTGGGGCATGGCAGTCAACAGAGGAGCAAAGCTGATGACAAGAACACAGAGCTCTTTGCATCCCCACCCTGCCATAGTCTCCAGGACCTACTGAAAAGACGGGTGCTTGTCACTGCCATCTGCCAAAGACTAGGGCACAGGTGTGTTTCACTTTCCTGCTCATTTTCCCTTCTTCACAAACCTTTTGAGAAGTGGCACACAGTGACAAAATCTCATTCAGACCCTTGTGACTGTTCAAATGCTCTTAAGAGCCTACTTAAAATGAAGTGCGATTTTTGTGTTGAATGTTGACCAGAAAGAAACCTTTCTTCCTCGTGCATGACTTCAACACCAGAGTCCTGTGGAAAATCAAGCTTAAACTGTCCATTCGGTTCCCTGAAGCCTCCATCTCTCACAGTCAGTCAGGCAAGTTGGTCTTCTTTGTACAAAGAAACTTACCCTAGCTCCCCTTTAAAATATCATCACAGAAACAATGAAGCCAGGCTACTACATAAAAGAATATGCAAACAGATACATTACTCTGAAAGGTTATTATGTCTCCCTTCTGCGACACTGAATATGGAATGGCACCCAAGAGCCTTGTGTTTAGAGCCCAAGTACAAGAGAATTCTGATTAACCCACTGATACCTAGTAAGGTAACACAGTGGAGAACAGTGATCTTGCCTGCTATCTCAGCGCTGGGCTAGATGGCTAGATGAGTCCTGGTACTCTTAAATCTATAGCCAATACTTGGGAATCCAGATGGTTGAGATCGCCAGTTCTTTCTGAACCATTTTCTCTTACCTACCGCCTTGCCATGCTTCACTGATACGGCCTTTTATTATACACATGGTAGCTAGCACCCATAGCCCACTCTGAAAGGTCGTGTTTAGATGTCGCAATCTCACTAAGAACATGCAACCCAATTAAACAGATCTGTGTAAGAATGCAGCATAATGCACTGCCAAATGCTCTATGAATTATTTAATTGTCATTGGTTATCAGTCCCACCATTCCTGAGACTGATTGAGAAGTAGGAAATGTAGGAAACCACGGTAAGATTATTGGCAGAGGCATTCTGTTAGTAGATTAGTCTAAAAGGGAAAAGGTCACGTGAAATAATCACTTTTGCAACAAAGAAACACTATGGTTTTCCTTTATCTTTTGGTTATATCTGGACTGATTGTTGCTAAAAGTAATAAAATATCTAAAAGTTATTTATAAAGTATTTTGGTGCTTCAAATTCAACCCATAACCTCAAATGGAAATCTATTTGCACCTTTACATTTGATGAAATCTAAATGAAGGAACTTTTTTCAGCCTTCACAAGCAGACATAATGAGGGAATCTTAGTTTTCATCTTTGGGTCAATCAGTTTCTTAATTCCAGGATCTTACTCCAACACAAAATATCTTAGTTTAATTTTCTTATATGATATTTGTCTCCAAGGTTTTGCACTTTTCAAGCCCATTTAAAATCGCATATAAATCTACATGTCAGCAAACAGTCTCCTGTTCAGAAAAAATAACTGCTTTATTTCCTGCTATAGAGAAATAGAAATGAGCATTCAGTTCAGACATTATCACTTCCCTGTTGTTACACTCTGCAAGTTTTTATTAAAGATTGAAGTTAACACACTATCTACTTATATTAGAATGAACTCGGTTCATATTTTTCCAGTAAATGGTGTTTTTGACAATAAATGAACAAATGGAAGCAAGGATTATCTACTTCATTTTGAAGATCTCAGGAATTTTCAATAAAGATTTCTTGATAGAAGCATATGCCACAAAGAATTTTGTAAAGAAACAAGCACTAAGAATTTAAAGCTAGTCTGCTCCTTTGAGGAGGAGCAAAGCAGTCCTCTCTTAGTTGTGAAACTCCAGCAAGCTTTTCCATGGTCAGCTGCCCTCTTCTTTAGCAAAATCGAAATAGCCTATTTACTTCTCATAATTTCCTGCATTCTCTTAAGAAAAAAGTCATCAGTGTGGGCATTTTTAAAGGTCAAAAATGTAATTTCTTCTCCAGGGAACGAGCTGTTCGGCTATTTCCAGGTAGTTCTGAGGTTCAAACATTTCAGCCGCCCCAGGGCTTATGCGCATTAAACCTGTTCATTTCAAAACTTCTCTAAAGCTTATTACCCTTCATTTGTAAACTTGCTGACTTCACCTTTTGTCTGTTGTCCCAGTGTTTTGAGAAGAGATTTTTAAAAAACAACGAAGTTAGTAGCTTCAAGTCTTTTTTTAAAAAGCCAACATCTGGAGATGTTTAAAACAAGCACCAATAAGAGCCGCTCCTCACAGCAGTTTTTCCTCCACTTGGAGATTCGTGGTTTGCTTATTTAGATGAAGACGAAGGATGACTAGAACTGCCCAAGTCAAAAAGGGGGACCAAGAAAAGGAGGAGCATACCAAGTGAAAACACATCATGGAGAAGTTGAAGTACAATATCTGTACAATTAATTATAGTTCTGTTACTATTCAAAGATATTTTTGTACTAGGAAAATAAAACTAGATGATATGATATATTAAATATCAAAATTTGAATGAGATCTGAAGTTGTTTTCAAAAGAAACCTGTGAACAAATACATCTCTACAGCGATCAGTTTTAATTACCGCCGATTTCTGTTGGTACAAGGTCAGGTTCAGACAATTTTCTTAAAACAGCTCAGGAAAATGCCCATGGCACCACAACACTAAACCAGACACCTATGCTATCGACACAAGAAAGAAATCAACTAATGATGCATTTCTCCGAACGTACTATCACTAGATGAATTTATGCCTAAAATGCATGCCTCGCCCATGTAAATCTTGTAGGCAAGTTGGAAGCTTTTGTGACTATGGAAAGCAGGGATGCCAGCACAGAGTATGGACAGGTAATGGAGGTGGCACATTACTGAACCAAATTCTAGGACCCCTGCAATTATCCAAGCCTAGGGGAAAGGATGCTGGTGTTTATGAACAGTGGTTTCTCCCTCCAGCCTTTACATGAGAGCTGCCAAAGTAAGAAACATTGTTCTGGTTTGAACCTTGAACATCCTCCAAAGACCTAAATGGTCAAGGCTTGGCTTACAAGACTGTGGAATTGGTAAGAGTAAGAAGAGCTTTTAGTAGATGGGGAACATCCTGCAAGAAAATTAGGTCACTGGAGGCATGTTGTTGAAGAGAAGAGAAGACTCCTGTTCACTTCTATCTCATTTTCACTTACTGACTGCCATTTCATAAGCTTCACTCTACCACATGTGATACACTGCTTCACATTGGCCCACCAAAGCAACAGGCCAACCATCCGTGGACAGAGATCTTTGAAATACTGAAACAAACTCAATCTTCATTGCTTTTAAGTTGCTTATGTCTGGTATTTTATCAAAGTGACAGCAATCTAACACAGGCGTATTTCCCTGCTAAAACTGGACAAGGCTGCTCAAAGGGAAGCCAGAGGAAGCCTCAAGTAAAACCAATACAGGGCTACCAATTGAAGGCAAGCTGACCGACACGCACTGAAACAAACAAAGTGTTGATCTCCTGGGGTTGCTGAAAAAAAAACTATAAACCCCATGGCTTAAACACTACAAAAATATATTTTCTCATAATTGTAGGAGTTAGAAATCCAAATTGAAGTTGTCAGAGCATAATGCAATGGCTGCAGAGTGCTGCGCAGGTGAGAAGGGATGCTGCAGATGCCTCAGCCACAGCTTGGAAGGATGAATTATAACCCTGGCTGCTTTAATCACTCTGCCAATTGCCCTCCAGCCAGACACTTCAGAATGACTAAAACTTCCTAGAACCCATCTGAAGTTATGGACTTCCAGGCACCAATGCCAGAAAGACAATAAAATCCAGACTTCTGGAAGGTAAGACAGGAGCTCAAAGTCTTACAGTCTCTCTAACCATCCCTTCAGCAAGTTTTCCTTGCCTCTCAATTTTCCAGGAGATTCAGAGCTTGGTGATCATAGAAACTGTTATCTACAGAGTATTTAAAATCAATAATACTGCCTGACAGTATTGGTTTAAGCTGTTCTGGGGCAAAAGGCAGGGCATGTGACCTCAGATAACTCTCAGGGTAGCAGCTGTTTATACTCTGAAAATCAGTGGTTCTGGGGCAATTTATCCTCAATTTGCTACTCTGATACTTTAAACACAGTGTGGTAATGGTTAAATTTTTTTCTTTCAAAATTTTAATTGTACTTCAATGAGCACTTACTATATGATAACCACTATGGTTTTTTTGATTCTCACAATGACTCCAAGCAATGTTCTTCTGTCTTTACAGATAAGACGATGAAGATGCAGGCAAAGTTTAAGTAAACTGCTTAAACTCAAACCTAACAAAGCCAAAACATTTGTTCCAGATTGTTAAGTCTGCTAGACTTCAGGGTGTTCCATGAGTATACTGTATGTTCCTAACCCTTACCCAACTACTTTTATCATGGTTGATCAGTAATAAAAATAATCCACAAGATTTTATAAACATCATTTCGGAAAGCTCCTTTTGTGCCAAAAATTAGCCACTATTGGTGGGTACATATGCTAAGCGGGAAGCAGCTGCTCATTGGCAACAGCTAGTCAGGATGAAGTGGTCAGTGGAAATCCCAGTGTTATTTAACTTTTAAAATAAATGGATGAAGCAATGACCTCTGTGTTGGTGTCAAGCAATCTAACTTAAATACAACTCAAATCCCAGATGGCAAGTAGAAGGACAGTGCATTTTTTTCATATTTCGTAGAAAAAAATCCAGATCTCATATTCAGAAACTTTTTAAGTAGAAAGGATAGCAAATACTAACATATTACAGTCTACCTACTGAAAACAACAGTAATTGTTGGTATTTCACACATAATGAAACGGAAGTTCAGAAAAGGTAAGTAGCTTTCCCATGCTCACCCAGGCAGTGGTAAGGCCAAGAGTATGAAACATGGCCCAGTGTTCATGTTACTAATGTTTATACTACAAATCTCACATACTGAGCTGGGCCCAAGACCTGAGGATCACCAACATGCAGCCAGCTGCAGTATCAGAAAATCATCTCATGAAACTGTAATGCACAGGGAGTGTCTACTTTGCCTTGAGGCCCTTTTGCTAAGTGAGCTCTGCCTCTAGAAGTGACCCCGGGATCCAAGCCATCTCACTATGTTCTGTGCCTGGCACAGCCAGAGGTGAACCAGACCTCTGACTATTGCTCCCAATTGTGCAGGAGCAATGGAGCAAATATGTACTCTGTCTGTCTTTGGTACCATGTCTACTTACAGAGTTCTGGTCTCTGAGCCACCAGGATAAAGTTATTTTCTTTAACACACCTAATACGGCAGATGCTAGCATTGCAGCCAAACAGATGTTTTCCCTGGAGAATCTGTTTCCAATACCTCATGATGAAGAATTGCCTTCAGAGAATCAACAAATGTACATGTGTGTAAGCTCCAGCAAGACAAAAGCCATCCATTTCAGCTGGGACACAAATGATCAGTGCTTGAGGAAATAGGGATCAGAAGGACTGGAAGTCACTCAAGCATTTATTTTTAAGTGTCATTTCAATTTTTTACTGCCCCACCCTGCTTCCAGCCATTGCAATTGGGAGCACTGATTCTGCATTTTATTATTTATTTTCCCCCAGTGTAGTTTGCATTATACTGACAAAAGACCCTTTTATGAACCATGTATTCAAAATGTGCTTCTGCAACACATTCTGCTGTGCTGGAAGTGAAACCAGGAAGAAAGCGAGTAACGCCCATAGAGCAGAGTTACTTTTTCCAAACACTTTGGAGATTTCACTGTAGATTTATTGCTTGCTGGAGTTGTTTAAAAGAAGAAATTATTTCCAGAGCTACCAAAAGTGTTTTGCAGTTCCTTCCAATGTTTTTCAACAGCCATAGCTGATCAGCTTTGTCTAGACCACATGGTGGCGTTACCAGTATCTTTCTGTTGGATGCCATTTCACTTTTCACTTACATTTCCATTCAGTTGACATGTTTTTATTTAAATTTTTTTCATTTCTCATGCCAAACCCAATTCCCCCTCCTTTGCCTTCTCCTGCCCCCTCCAACTTCCCCCTTCCCAACCACATTCCATTCCACAGAGGGGGTAAGCTTCCTTTGGGGAGTCAACAAAGTTTGGCATACCAAATTGAGACAGAACCAAGTCCCTCCCCCTGTATCAGAGCTGAGCAAGGTATCTCGCCATAGGGAATGGGCTCTAAAAGCCAGTTCATGCACCTGGGATAAGTCTCTTTGCTCATGTGACTCCTCTCTCCCTTCAGCTGAACTTCACGAACTCAGCCCAGTGCTTCACTATAGGTCACTGCATTTGCTTCCAGCAGTTACTGGATGAAAGCTGTATGATACAATTAGGGTAGTCACCAATCTGATTGCAGGGGGAAGTCACTTCAGACACCCTCTCCACTATGGCTTGGAGTCTTAGCTAAGGTCATGCTTCTGGATTCCGGGGAATTTCCGTAGCACCAAGTTCCTCCTTAACCCCATTATGGCTCCCTCTATCAAGATCTCTCTTCGATTCTCTCCCACCCACTCCTTCCCTTCCCCAAATCAGCCTAGTTGATCCCTCATGGTCCCATGACTCATGCCCACCCTTCTACACCCCACTCCTAGTAACTAAGGAGATCTTAACTATTTCCCCTTCCTGGCCCTCCATGTGTGTTCCTCTTAAGGTCCTACTTTTTACCTAGCTTCTCTGGGGTTGTGGATTGGAATCTGGTTACCCTTTGTTTTACGTCTAATATCCACTTCTGAGAGAGTACATGCCATATTTCTCTTTCTGGGTCTGGGGTACAACACTCAGGATGTTTTTTTTTTCTAGTTCCATCCATATGCCTGCAAATTTCCAAATTTCTTTTCAAAATTTCATTGCTTTTTACCGCTTAATAGTACTCCATTGTATAATGTACCATATCTTCTTTATCCATTCTTCAGTAGAGAGGCATCTAGGTTGTTTCCAGGACCTTGTTATTATGAATAATGCTGCTATGAACATAGTTGAGCAAATGTCATTGTGGTATGAATGTACATTCTTTGGGTATATGCCCAAGAGTGGAATGCTGGGTCTTGAGGTAGATTGATTCCCAATTTTCTGAGAAACCACAATACTGATTTCCAAAGTGGCTGTACAAGTTTGTACTCCCACCAGTAGTAGAAAAGTGTTACCCTTACTCTATGTCCTCTCCAACATCAGCTGTCATCTGTGTTTTCCATATTAACCATTCTTATAGGTATAATATGGTATCTCAGAGTCATTTTGATTTTTATTTCCCTGATGGCTAAGGATGTTGAACAATTCCTTAAATATCGTTTAGTCATTTGTGTTTCTTCTGTTGAGAATTCTCTGTTTAGATCTGCATCCCATTTTTAATTGGATTATTTGGTATTTTGATACCTAGTTTCTTTAGTTCTTTATATATTTTGGAGATCATCCTCTGTCAATGTGGAGTTGGTAAAGATCTTTTCCTGTTCTGTAGGCTGCCATTTTGTCTTATTTACCATGTCCTTTGCCTTATAGAAGTTTCTCAGTTTCAGGTGGTCCTATTTACTAAATGATGCTTTCAGTGTCTGTGCTACTGATATTATATTTAGGAAGTGGTCTCCTATGCCAATGTGTTCAATGCTACTTCCCACTTTCTCTTCTATCAGGTTCAGTGTAACTGGATTTATGTTGAGGTCTTTGATCCACTTGGACTTGAGTTTTGTGCATGGTGATAGATATGGATCTATTTTCATTCTTCTACCGGTTGACATCCAGTTATACCAACACCATTTGTTGAAGAGGCTTTCTTTTTTCCAATGTACATGTTTGGCTTCTTTGTCAAAAGTCATGTGTTCATAGGGGTATAGATTAATATCAGAGTCTTCAATTTGATTCCATTGATCCACATGTCTATTTGTATGCCAATATCAAGCTGTTTTTATTATTACAGCTCTATAGTAGAACTTGAAGTCAGGATGGTGATGCCTCCACAAGTTCCTTTATTGTACAGGATCATTTTGGCTATCCTGGTTTTTTGTTTGATTGTTTGTTTGTTTGCTTGCTTTTCCATATGAATTTGATTATTGTTCATTCGAGCTCTGTAAAGAATTGTGATGAGGTTTTGATGTGGATTGCATTGAATCTGAAGAATGCTTTTGGTAGGATTGCCATTTTTACTTTGTTGATCTTAACTATTCAAGAACATGGGAGATCTTTCCATTTTCTGATATCTTCTTCAGTTTCTTTTTTTAAAGACTTAAAGTTCTTGTCATGCAGGTCTTTCATTTGTTTGGTTAGAGTTACCCCAAGATATTTTATTTGTGGCTGTTGTAAAGGGTGATGTTTCTCTGATTTCTTTCTTAGCACATTTCTCATTTGTGTATAGGGCATTTTTGAGTTATTCTTGCAACATTATTGAAGGTACTTATCAGCTATAGGTGTTCCCTGGTAGAATTTTGGAAGGCACTCTTGTATGCTATCATATCACCTGCAAATAGTGCAAGCTTGATTTCTTTCCTTCCAGTTTCCCTTGATCTCCTTTTGTTGTCTTTTTGCACTAACTAAAACTTCGAATATAGTTATTGAAAAGATATGGAGAGAGTGGACAGCTTTGTCTTATTCCTAATTTTAGTAGGATTGATTTGCGTTTGCCTCCATCTATTTTGATGTTGTCTGTTGACTTGCAATATATAGCCTTTATTATGATTAGGTATGTCCCTTGTATCCCTGCTTTCTTCAAGACCTTTATCATGAAGGAGTATTAGGTTTGTCAAAGGCTTTTTCAACATCTGAGGAAATCATTTTTTTTCAGTTTACTTATATGGTGTATTACATTGACAGATTTTCATATGTTGAACCATCCCTGAATCTCTGGGATGAAGCCTACCTGATCTTGGTGGATGATTTTATTTCTTAATGTGTTCTTAGGTTGGGTTTGCCAGCATTCTATTGAGTATTTGTTTACACCAGTGTTCATGATGGAGATTGGTCTGTAAACCTTTTTTTAATTGTATCATTGTTGGTTTTGGTATTAGAGTAACTGTAGCCTTGCAAAAAAGAGTTTGGTAGTGTTCCTTCTGTTTCTATTGTGTGAGGAGTATCGATATTTGATCTTCTTTGAAATACTAGTAGAATTCTACAGTGAAACCATCTGTCCCTGGACTTTTTTGGATGGGAAACTTTTGATGACTGCTTCTGCTTCCTTCAGGGTTATAGTTCTATTTAAATTGTTTATCCTGATTTAATTTTGGTATATGGTACCTATCGAGAAAATTGTCCATTTCTTTTACATTTTCCAGTTTTGTTGCATACTGGTTTTCAAAGTATGATTTAATGATTCTCTGGATTTCCTCAGTGTCTGATGTTATGTCCCCCTTTTCATTTCTGACTTTGCTAATTTGGGTATTCCTTCTTCATTTCTTCACCTTTTTGATTATTTATTATAAGAGTTTGTCCACCTTGTTGATTTTCTCCAAGAACCAGCTCTTTGTTTAATTGATTCTTTGCATTGTTCTCTTTGTTTCTATTTTCTTGATTTCAGCCCTCATTTTGATTATATCCTGCTGCCTACTTCTCCTGGGTGATTCTGCTTCTTTCTGTTCTAGAACTTTCAGATGTGCTGTTAAGTTGCTAGTGTGAGATTTCTCTATGTTCTTTATGTAGGCATTTAGTACTATGAACTTTTTCTCATAGCAATATTTTTTCATAGTGTACCAAAACTTTGTGTATGTTTTGATTTCATTTCCATTTAATTCTAGGAAGTCTTTAATTTCTCTATTTTTTCCCTTGACCCAGTGATGATTCAGTTGAGCATTGTTCAATTTCCATGAATTTGCAGGCTTTCTGCAGTTAATGTTGTTGAATTCTAACTTTAAGGCATGGTGATCTGTTCAGATACAAAGATTATCCTGATATTTTTTGTATCTGTTAAAATTTGCTATGTTACTGAATATGTGGTCGATTTTAGAGAAGGTTCCATTGGTGCTGAGAAGAAAGTATATTCTTTTGTGTTTGAGTAGAATGTTCTATAGATGTCTATTAAGTCTATTTGCATCATAACATCTGTCAGTTCCTTTATTTCTCTGTTCCATTTTTGTCTGGTAGACCTGTCCATTGGTGAGAGAGAAGTGTTGAAATCTCCTACTATTAGTATGTGGGGTTTAATGTGTCCTTTAAGCTTTAGTAATGCATCTTTAACAAATGTCAGTGATGTTGTATTTGGAGCATAGAAGTTCAGAATTGAGACTTTAGCTTCTTGATGGAATATGAAATGTCCTCTTTTATCTCTTCATTAATTTTAGTTTGAAGTCTATTTTGTTAGATATTAGGATAGCTCTTAGTCTGTGTCTTTTAATAGGTGAATTGAGCCCACTGATACTAAGAGATATTAATGACCAGTGATTGTTAATTCCTGTTATATTTGGGGTTTTTTTGGGGGGGGTGATGGTGGTAGTGTTCATGTGTTTCCTTCTTTGTCGTATGTTGGTGTGAAGTTATCTGCTGCCTGTGTTTTGTGTGTGCAACTAACTTCCTTTGGTTAGAGTTTTTTTTTCTAGTACTTCCTATAGGGTTAGATTTATGCATAGTTATTTAAATCTAGTTTTCTCATGGAATGTCTTATTTTCTCTGTCTATGGTGATTGAAATCTTTGCTGGGTATAGTAGTCTTGGCTGGCATCTGTGGTCTCTTAGTGTCTGTAGAACATCTATCCAGGACCTTCTGACCTTCAGATTTCGGGAAGTCAGATGTAATTCTGATAGGTCTGCCCTTATATGTTACTTGGTCTTTTTCCTTTGCAGTTTTTAATATTCTTTCTTAATTCTACATGTTTAGTGTTTTGATTATCATATGGCAAAGGGACTTTCTTTTGGTCCAGGCCATGTGGTGTTTTGTAAGATTCTTGTACCTTCATCTTTCTTTAGGTTGAGAAAAGATTCTTTTGTTGAATATATTTTCTGTATCTTTGAGCTGGATTTCTCCTCCTATCCCTATTATTTTTAGCTTCAGTCTTTTCATGATGTCCCAGATTTCCTGGATGTTTTATGTTAAGAATTTGTTGGATTTAACATTTTCTTTGACTGATGAATCTATTACCTCTATGGTATCTTCAATGCCTGAGATTCTTTCTTCCATCTATTGTGTTCTGTTAGTAATACTTACATTTGTAGTTCCTGTTTGTTTACCCAGCTTTTTAACTTCCTGATTTCCCTCAGTTTGTGTTTGCTCTATTGCCTCTATTTCAATTTTCAAATCTTGAACTGTTTCCTTCACTTGTTTGATTGCTTTTTCTTGCTTTTCTTGGCTTTCTTTAAGGGATTTTTATTGATTTGTTTCCATTTTTGCTTGTCTTTTCCTCCATTTTTTAAGAGAATTTTTTTGTTTCCTCTTTAAGGGCTCTGTCATCTTCATAAAGTTGTTTTAAAGGTCATTTCCTTCTGCTTCATTTGCATTGGATGTTCAGTTCTTACTGTTGTAGAACCGCTAGTGTCTGGTGATGCCATATTGCTCTTTATGTTGTTGAATGTCCTCTTATACTGTCGTCTACCCTTTTCTTCCTCAGAACAGTACAGGTGGAACCTGTGCCTAAGGTGGTCACTCTCCCTCCAGGTGAGGTGAGGCATGTGGCTCCCATGGTTTCAAATACAGGGAGAATTGTTGTGTAGAGGGCGGGAAGATGCTGCTGCCTGGTCACTGAGGGTGCAGTAGATTGGGGAGGGGCATGGGATGTGCCCCCAGAGCTAGCCTAGAAAGCAGGGCTATCAGTTTGGGAGCTTAGAAATGCACTGTTTCTTCCACATACAGTTGGGACATGTGGTTCCCGTGGCACTCTCATTTGACAATTTTATGGTAAGTCTTTCTCAGTGATGTGGTGAGCCTCTTCAAATAAGTAAAAGACAAATGGAACAGATGCATTACATATTCCACTTGAATTGTAGTTGAACTACTTGTGGTAGGCCAAATAATGGTTCTGAGAACCATAGACACTGTCTGATTCCAAGAACCCATGAGTGTGACTTTATATGGTAAAATCTTTGCAGATAATATTAGGTTGTTGTTCTTTATATGAAGCCTTTATCCTGTGTTATTGGAGAGTGTCATATATAAGGCAGTCAAAGGGATTTGACCCATGTATAAGAAGTGAAGGCCTTGTGACTGCAGAGGCATAGTTTGAACTGATGTGTCTATGAATCAAGGAATGTTGGCAGTCCCCTAAAGTTGGAAGAGACAAGGAATAGATTCACTCATAGAACTTCCAGAGAGACCAGGGCATAATTCTGACAATATCTTTGTTTTGTGTCATGAAAACTGAATTTGAACATCTGACTTTGAGAACTATAAAAGAATAAATTTTTTGTTGTTTTAAGTGACCAAGGTTGTGGTCATTTCCTATAAAACCTCCACAAAAGATACATACTGTGCTCTACATATTATATTTAAGTAAGTTAAATATTTGGACCTTGGCGTATTTATCCATAAATATAATAATGTATGAACTAAGCCACCATGCTGGGCAACAAAATCCTTTTCAACCTACATATATTGAATTTATACTACCTAGCATTATATATTTGAAGTTTTTTCTCTATTTCTAGGAATAAAAATATTGTAATCACTTTGGGATCCCCTCTAAAGTGATACTCTTCACTTAGAAGACAGCCAGAAGCTCCAAGACTGTGCATATATCGTGTTATGAAAGTTTAGTAGGAAACTGTCTAATTTCCAGACCAAGTATCCTTAAATAGTAAAATAGAATCACAGTGGAAGCTATATCAGGTAATTGGATGGCTAAACAGTTGTGATCCTAATTATATCAATATGTACGCTGAGAACAAGATTACAAATATGCATGAAATATGAACAACCACATTGTGATAGTGGTGTGTTTTGCCTAAATGGGATGATGGCATATGTTCCCAGAATCTAGTAAATTCCTTATTGTATAAGTCTCTCTAGTGTCCAGAAAGTGTGTTCAACAATAAAGTATCATGGTATCTAGGAGCATGAGCAAACAGTACACTGACTAGGCCCAGCTGTATCCCCACTCAATTATGAAATCCAAGGTCTAATAATCTTGGATTCCCAGACTATTTTGAAGAGGGGGAGATATATAAAGGGAACTTGGAGTTTAGAAGAATGCAGCCTTGAATAGCTAAATGGACATACTACAACCCCCTTCCTTATGTGCAGTTGTTCTGGCTATGGTTTTAAGTTTTAGTTACCTATATTCAACTACAGATGAAAAACATTAAATGGAAAATTTCAAATATAAATGATAAGATTCAAATAGTCTCAATTTTCTAAAATTTAAATTGTCTAAATTCTAAGTAATATGGCAAAAATCTCTCTCCATCTCACTCTGTCTCACTTGGGATATAAATCATCCCCTTTCCTAGAGTATCCATGTTATATATGGTGCCCCTCCTTTAGTAACATAGCCACTATCCTTGTTATCAGATCTATTATTGTATTACTATAGTGATCATGTTCAAAGAGTTCATATTTAACTACAGAATAGTGGGCTCAAAGAGCAAGGGCAGTGATGAAAAGGAGATACTGGGGCATAAACCATGGACAAACAAATTAATATGTTCACTGTGTAGCAATATTATATTATAAGGTTCATAGGAAAAGACATAGTGTATATATGGTTCAATTACTATCTGCAATTTGTATCCTTCACTGGGAATTTTAGAAGATACTCATCCACAGGTAAGAGGGAATTGCTATATATGCAAAACATTTAATCCAGGTGTGGTGGTGTATGCCTTTAATCCAACTACTAGGGTGACAGAGGGAGGCAGATCTCTGAGTTTGAGGTCAGCCTGGTCTACAAGGAGAGTTCCAGGAAAACCAGAGCGACATAGGAAAACCATGTCTTGAAAAACAAACAAAATCATCACCACCACCACAGCAACAAACAGAAAAGAAAGAAAAAAAAAACATGTCTATATCTGTACCGTATTTCTACAGTACATCATGTGAGTCACATCTACTAGTAGAAACAGTGAAGCCTGTGAGGAGCAACCAGTTATTAAAATACTACTACTACTAATAATACTAATAATCAATGCATTTTACTAGCTAGCAAGCTACCCAGGAGCATATATTTTCAGTATTAAGTAATGGAATATGGAAAGGGTCTGGCATTCTCAGCATTAATGTCTTGTTAATCCTTAAAACAGTCATAATATTTATATGCACCTCTCTAAGTGAATCACTACCTGCCAGAATAAAAGGCTGTAAGCGTCGCTGTGATGGATTCCTGAGTACAAATCACCTGCAAATCGAGGGGTCAGGGACTTCTGTAATATTAAATCTTTGTTTTCTAGTAGGTCAACTTTCTGACAGTTGCTAGGAACATAGATGAGGGGCTTAGCACCTTCATATTTCAGTTATTTGCTCCTCTCCAGATGCTCCTCTGGACATGAGCATATCACAGCGCAACTTCGCAGATTCATTAACTATTTGTTCTTACAGTCATCTGGTTTCTTTTCTCTTGAATTCACTTGTTTTTTGAGATAGTGACATAGGCTGGGCTGAGCTTGCAGTTAGCAAAGGGTGACCTTGGATTCTGATCCTCCTGTCTTTACCTCTTAAGTACAGGGATTAGAGATGTCGTACCTGTTTTTTCCAGGATACTCAGGGCTTTGTGCACACTGGGCAAGCACCTTACCAACTGGGTTACACCCCAACCCTGTTGCAATCACCTTTTCATGTATTTATTGTGACCTTCCTATAAAACTTTAGCTCACTTTGGTCATTACTTCAAACTATGTAGAGACAAAGTAAAGGAGACAGATAATAAACAGAGAAAATCGCAGTTCTGGATAATTCAGTTTAAAAGAACTGAACCAAAAGGAAACTCAGAAAGAACATGGGACTTTTGAGTTCTTGTTACCAAGCAACAGAATTCCCAATACCTGAGCATTCACAGGAAAGGAAACTTAGCTGCTATAGCTGTCTGTTCTAGGAAGCCTGCTTCATGATTATGGACACTGCCACCGTCTTGAAATGACAAGCAAGTCTGAATTTGACTGCTAGGGTATTGATCAGACTGCATTTCTTATGGGCAGAAATAAGTTTCAAATCACACATGTGGTTACTACAAGTGATTTCTGTGATGTCTTAGATGCTGAGACCTCTATTGTAAACTGGTTAAGGACTTTTGGTATTTAGAGGGACTACAGAAATGCTCAGAGGACCACACTTCATACAACTGAGTTTACCGAACCCTAATCCTAACTACAAATTTGAACAGCATAAATTAAGTCATTTATTCTAGAATGATCTGCAAACTGGCTTCTGCAATCCTGAGTGATGGGTATAAAAGAGCCACAGTTCTTTATTATCCATAGAACCATGTTAATATTAGAGGGATCCTTTCCTTCCAAGAACTTTAAGCAGGTCCATTCATGAAACTGTGAGTGTGGAATTCCATAAGCATTGTGGAATTCAAGTATTGCCTCATAACGGATGGAGTACCTACCCAGTACCTCAAAGTCCCTTCTATCAGACATCTCCACTTTTAGAGGGGATGAGGCTCAGAGAACACTGTGGAAGAAGGAACAGAAAGAATGTAAGAGGTGGAAGATAAGGAATAAGGATAGGAAATATTACCTTCTGGGCATGATATAACCAAAACAGTCATGATCTTATAATAGCTGTGCCTGCTTATGATGGATTTGCAGAAAACTGACCTGTCCGCATTCAATCGTGGATCATGGAGGGGCTCAGAGGGCGTCACCTCTCCCTGCTGAACTATTGACTGGTGTATTGTGGGAGTGGGAGTCAATTGTCTTTACTTGCTACCCATTGATGAGACCACCAAGCTCCAGTATACAAATCCAAACCCATAGTTGCACAGATACACAGATGGTTTTGGCTAAACTCAGTGATTCTCTCTCTCTCTC
>LOEQ01007288.1:11202-23023 GCA_001685075.1 Bramus lutescens | reverse complement strand
TCCAGCCTTTACATACATGTGATATGTATACCTAGCCAGGCAGTGGTGGTATACATCTTTAATTCCAGCACTCAGGAGGCAGAGACAAGCAGATCTCTGTGAGTTCGAGGACAGCCCAGACTACAGAGTGAGTTCCAGGACAGCCTGTTACACATCGCATGTACTAACCACATCAGGGTTCTCTGTTACCCTACAGTATTGGTGTGTGAGGTTGAAGCATTTGAGCACCACCATTTTGCTTCTTCATAAAATGTGTAAAGGTTTATTTTAAAGTAGCCACTCTGATGCACTTTTGCACATTGGACTATTCCATCTACCTCATGGTACCTGTGATCTGAACTCTCTCTGGTCCACACCATCTTTCTAGCCTCTACTGAACACTTTTCCACATCCAGTTCCCCCACTGGCACACATGAGAGAACGAGCATTGATACCTTGTTGCCTTTGTAATTTTCCTTCATGACACTATCTGAACGGCCTGCTCCCGATGGCCACTTACGTCCCTCTGTGTCCTGCTGCAGAGGCGCCCATACCTATGCTGTGGTCTGAAGATGAATGTGAGCATGTGCACAGATGTGCCTTCCACCTCCCTGAAATACGCAGGCCCGTGCCTTGCTGTACAAAACAACAGTGCCCAGTAGCTCAGCCTTTGATGTATTCGCGTGTGTCCCAACCCTGATCGCAGAGGAAAGCTGCTGCTGCCGCGTTGCAGAAGGAAGTTGTCAAAGGCTGGCATGGTCAGTGAAAGGACACTAGCCAGCATGAGTATGGCACACATGGCTCTGGCAGGCCATGCCCTTCTCCCCCATTCCCTCTGCCTTGCTGAAAACCCTTAGGTTGCATTCCTAAAGCTGGACACCAAGGTCTATTCTCTTATTTGGCATTTCCTCCTCTTTAGGCTGACTACCAAGGTCCAGACATCAAAATATTGAAGTGCAGAAAATAAAGGCCCCTTTCGGCTACTCTAATCAACATGACCAATTAAAATTAAACACCTTACCCTAGCGCAGGGTTTCCTCCTGTACCTTTGAATAGGTCACTTGCCTATGGGCCACATCTATCTCCTCCCTATCCAGAGGCAGTCCTTTGTCCCCTTCCAAGAGAAATTTCCGCTCTCACTCTCCCTTGTTCCCTTCTGCTGTTCCTTCTCCTCTATTCTCTGTCTTTGTCTCTTATTCCCTGCCCTTTGTCCCTCTGAGACAAATAAATCTCCTTCATGCCGAGATCTTGGTCTGTCCTGAGCCAATACCAGCCGCTTTTGGCCTGCCCTGGATGAAGTCTGTCTTTGAAGGTGGGAGCCCCTCAGTCCTATATACAGGAAAGTACATTGCAAATAGCGTCACTGCCACTGATAACAATACACTGCTGCCTACTGTAAGCCCTGACCACAAGCTCCTCCTTGGTTTCATTGTGGGAGACACAGCACAATTCTAGGAGTTGGAGAACTGGGGCAGAGCAGCTGACTTCAGCACCCGAAAGCCCTGACTCCTATTTCTGTGCCAGTGTATTGTGAGCTGAGGAGGGGAGAGAGGAGAGCAACCACCTTTGTCCCTGGGTAACAGGATACTGGGGAAGTTTATTCCTTGATCTCACAGTGAGACCAGCAAGGAAAGAGGGAGTCAAAGTCACATGTGGGAACAGAGTCTGCAAAAACCCAAATCTGCTCATCTCAGAACTAAGACAACTCCACTATCTTTGAAAGGAACACAGGGGTCCTTTCTTTAGTTACAGAGGAAATTGTAGGAGACCATCATCCTGGGACAACAGAAGGTACAAGGCACTGTCCCTGATGCATATATGCTTGTGGATGTGTTTGCATGTGTTTCTCTCTGTGTGTTTGTATAGGGGTCAGCCTACATGCATGTGTGTTTGTGTGTAACTGATGGCCCAGTACTTGTAGCTACACACTAACTGAAGAGACTAGAGCCTACTCAAGCATGGGCTCTGGCAGGAACTGCCATTCTCCCTAGTTTCCTCTGCCTTGCTGATAAACTTTATATTTCATTCCTAAAGCTGGCCACCAAGGTCTCTTCCCTCATTTGTCGTTGCCTCATCCTGAGGCAATGGTTCCAGACACCAAAGAATTAATGTCCAGCAATCAAAAGCCCCTCTGGCTCACCTAATTAACATGCCCAACCAAAATATACCACCTCATCCTAGCCCACTCTGACACAGAACTCCCGTTTTTCTCTCAAGGATGACATCTGCATGGTCATTTGCTGCTGTTTCTCCACCTGAGTCAGGAATCAGCCACTTAACCTTTTTCTTCCCCACATAATAAAGGATCTCTCTGAAAACAGGTATTTGAGTATGGTGTGTGCCTAATCTGGGTTGGGAAAGCGCACTCCCTCTGTGCAGAGGTCTCCTCATTGGTTCTGGGACTCGGGTGCATTAATCACCCAGTCCTTTTCCACACACTCAAGTTCTTCTGAAGTCCCTCATCTAACAACTGGTTGGTTGTAAGACAGCCAGAGATGGCAAAGCATAGCCCCCTCCATGTGTGGTTCCTGAGATGCAGGAAGCAATTCCCTCCAGGCAACCCCGTGGCAGCTAAATGAGCGTGTTACTTGAGGGCCAAGGAGAAAGCACCTACATTGCCCTAAGTACCTCTTCTACGGCATCTGCGTACGCATTTGGCAATGTTACCTATGATTCTGGTTATAGCAATTCTACTAGTGTACTTGTTCTTCGTGTTCCTTTTCTCCTTCCACACCAGCGGCTTTAAAAAAAAATGTATGTGCTGTACGATAATATGAGTCTTCCTGATCTGATAGAGCAGGCAGGCATTGAAGCTGTAAAGCAGACTATATGAAAAAACTTGACTGATGACAGAACTGGGGAAATTTGAGTAAAATGCACAAATTGATTTTTTTTACCTGTTTTTAAAACGTGGCGAAGAATTTTACTGAAACAGGAAAGAACTTGGCTATGATAAATAAAGTTTCTGAGGAACTTGGGGCTTTTAGGGATGACTGCCTGTGGTCTTACAAATCAAAATTGGAACTGTGAAGAACAGCAATGGGAAAGGTACAACAACGGAGTAAAACCCACTGAACTGTGCTGGAAACTGCAGATAGTCTGCCCCTGAGGGGAAAGCCTCAGAAGCTGTTTTGTGATTAACTCAGCTAAGAATTGAGAATACAGTGGCTGGCATGGGACTTGGGAACTGGGAAAATGTCATAATGAATGATGATATTCCGGTTTCAAACAATCGTTAAATTTCTTGTGAACTGATTTGCCTAAGTGATGATTAACCTGTGGCAAGAAAACAGAATCATTTTCCTTGTGTAAAATTTACAATAAAAGACTGAAGTTTGAAGCTCAGGGCAGAAGAAGTAGAAGAAAAAGCAAAGGCAGAAAAACTTGCCCTGCAGCTGATAGCTTGCATCAGAATCCTGTGTGCGTGTATACATTTCGTCTTCCAGACAGCCCAGATGTGAGATGCACTTCTCTGCTAAAGCTGGTCCCCGGCATAAGACCCCCACTTGTAAACAGTCCCGAGGTTATTGGGTGACAATCATCAAATGTCTAGTGTCCCCACTCTGTTCTGTCGAAGTGGGGAGCATGCACCCTACCAAGAACTTCACTAGTTACAATGGGCTCCTGTGGACTGGCTGCTAGCTGGTCCTGGTACATTCGTCCAGTCTGGTTTGCTAGGGGGCTTCCCCCTTTTCCCTCTTGGTGGTTGCACTGCCTAAATCTGGAGCCCATTCCTCCTCTGGAAAAAAAAAAACAGTTGACCAGCCCCAGATTCATCTGCAAACCCACCTGGGTCCCTCTCTGGGTTACAGAGCCTGGATGACTGTTATTTTGCCTCTCGAGATTCACAGGGACACCTGGTATCTTGACTTGGACCCACTACCACCAAGGTGATGGGCCCCACCCCCTCCATTCTGACTGGCTCGACTTTGGGATGTCTCCTCCAAATCTCCAGTGGTTACAGCACTCAGATGTCAAATGTCCTAAGCTCATTCACTATAGTACCCAGACTTGGCCTCTACATCTACAAGATAAGCAATCTAAAATGCCACCTAACAGCTTTAGGATCCTAATATTATTCAGAGTCTTAAAAATTTTAACAAGCTCACAGGAAACTGGAAAGAGATTCTTTACATCTCTGCTTGTTCCTTTCTCTGCTCCAAGACCTCACTGTACACTTCCTGCTCACCATTCCATGAACTCCTTGTTCTCAATGAAAGTTCATGTATGCAACATCCAGCAAATAGTGTTTGATGTAAACTACCTCTAGCTCTTACAATGCTCCCTTCCCCTCTTCTGTAGTATCACTCAGCCGTGGGGAAAGGGTTGTGGTATAGAATTGTCATTTAGAGCTGAGAACTGCACAATCTCTTAATCTCTAAATGTCAGCCAGTCTATTCGGATCAACAACTACTGAAAAAGGAGGCTCTCTGGTCAGAATTGAGAGATGTGCTACTCTATGAGTATAAAGATGAAAACTTAGGAACAATTTAATACTCTGTCCAGTTAGCAGAATAATAAAATTAGCTTCTCCCGCAAGGGCCTGAGTCCTACCCAGCTGTGGGTTTTTAACCCAGTTAACAGTACCAGACATGAGTCTGGTCTTGGGGCACAGGCTTTACATGTAATCAGGAAGTTACTGGTCACTCCCATAACATCTGTGCCACTGATGCACCAGTGGGTATGTCCTGGCAGAGTATTCATTATTATAGATTGCAGGACTCACAGCTGGGTGATACTGCTGATTACTGTTCTCCCCCAGCAGTATGCACAGAACCTTACTGTGTGGTGCTTTCAGAACTAGGAACTTACTGACAATTCTGGAAGTTAACCATGGGTAATGGTAATAACCTGTAATGTTTAGAGGTCTATGAGATGCCAGTGACCAAGAACTCAAAGCAGGTAGCCTATGTTCCACACTGAGCTTTGTATTTGGCAGCCTGTGGTATCTGCGAGAAGCACTGCCCCCTCCATTGTAGACTTGCTCCATTTAAACTCATTTTTCCATTTTCAGGAAGCTTCTGTAGTAATAAGTTTCCTCTGTTTTTTTTTAAAGTTCTTTAGTGTTAGTTATCCCTCCCTATTTGCCCTCCTCTTCTGAGAGAACATGTGTTAATATCGTCTTCAGTTTCTAAGTCTTTTTCTCCAGGGACACTGCATTCTTTTCTTTCTGCTTTATTATTTGTAAACCCTGGTAGCTCCTACAGGATAGTCTGCTCCTAGTCCATTTATCTGTCTCTGTGTCCTACTACACTGGGTTCCCCAACTGCACTATGGCCTCAGGATGAAAATGAGCATGTGGACAGCTGTCCCCAACCAGTATCCTGTAGCCATACACCTGCCTTGGTGAGGAAAATTCCACAGTGCCTGGTCTTAGCTCCATATTTAATCTATTTTTGTGTTTTCAACATTTATCATTATGGAGGAAAGACATTGGCTGCCATGTTGGAAGAGGAACCTCTTAGCGGCTAACAAGTTCTGGTCTTATAAGTCTGTCTTGAACATGCGATGGTTTGTGTTCTGTTTACAGCAAGTGTTCCTGCATATCTCCAGCACATGTAACCAGATATGAAGAACAGATCACTAACTCAAACTGTGGCACTTTCCCAGATCTCCATGGTTTGAGTTTGTTCTAGATCTGCAGGGCTGTGCAAGTGCAGATATTGGGAGATTGGTGCCATGGCCTGGGCTTCTATCTGGTTATCTGAAGGCACACAGTCCTCCTGACTCCTCCCATACACAGCCATGTAATTAGTATATTCCTGTCTTAGAACTAACCACAGCTCTTCCTTGGTTTCCTTGTGGGAGTCAAAACATAATTCAAGAAATTGAAAGTTGGGGGTACAGTGCCTGGCTTCCATGACTCAATTATATAGCAATGTGTCTCAATTTCACCATGAAATTCGCTGTGGTTTGAAAGGGGGAGAGAGGACACCATCTGTCTTTATCTGGGCAGCAGCAGGAGACCATCGCAGAGCATTCCGAGAGCATCTGGGGGGTCCATGGTACAGAGGGAAAAGTGAAGCAGGAGTGAGCGGCAGGCCTCAGTGTCTCAGAGAAACCACACCTGCTTAATTCAGAGCTCAGATGTCTGTGAGAGGGACACTATGGTTCTCTCTTTAGTTACAAAGCAAATAATAGGTGACCTCACCATCCTGGATCAAAGAGAAAGCTGTGTCTGCATTCATGTGTGCACGTTCTGGGCCTGTGCGTGTGTGTGTGTGTGTGTGTGTGTGTGTGTCAATGAGCTGGTATACGTGTCTACCTGTGTGGTAGGTATGTATTCCTATGTAACAGTTGACACAGTACACATAGCTTCTCATAGTACCCTCCATGTAACATGTGTGGCTGTGAGAGCACAAATCCCTCACTTTCTTGGAATAGTGACATGCTGTGTAAAGTTGTTAATGATCAAAGTTATATGAGGAAATCCTTTGCTCCTCCCTCTTCTCTTTTTCTCCTTCTGTTTATTCTCTCTGCCTGGCAGCCTCATCTATCCTTCTCCTGACTAGCTATTGGCCATTTGGCTCTTTGTTAGGCCAGCCAGGGGTTTTAAACAAAATATCACACAGCAGCACTGAGTTAAACAATTCAACAGAAAAGAATGCAGTACGTATTTGCATCATTAAACAAATAGTCCACAGCATAAATGAGTGTAACACATCTTCAAGTAATATTCCACAGCAGTGGTGGACTCAGAGCACGGCACTCGAAATCCTGCAGAGGTAAGTCCTCACATGTGGAAGTCATATCTCAGCTCCTGAGCTCTCACCGTCCTTACCCACTCCTGTGAACACACAGTCTGGGATTCTGATACCACGGTCACCTGCCTCCTGTCTCCAAGGTGCACTGTCCAGTTCTCTGCCTCCAGCAGCTCTAAGGACATATGTTCTGTGCTCTAGTTTTTAGTTTTCAGTCATAAGACACAAAATAAAGGCTGACTTCTTACATCTAATGAAGTAACAGGAAGAATGAAGAAATCAAAACCCATCTTTGCAGTACTACCGAATAATGGGGCAGAAATTTAAGAAGTCAGGACTTTCCAGGGCTTTGAAGACTCTTTCTTGCTATGGATCTGCTGAGGCGACTCCCACACCCCTGAGAGGCTTCAGTGGTGCTAAGGACCCAGAACAGTAGCACACCAAATGTCCATGACAAGCCAAACCTCAACTGTGTGGGAGACAGACACATACCTGATCAATTCAGAGAACACTGGGTGAAGGGAGCAGGATACCGGAGAGCTATAAAATATCTTTTTAAAGGAGAGAAAGTGAGGACTTTAAATACACAGTGATCCCACTTTCCTTCCACAGAGAGATGACCCCCACACACTGCTACTAAACAATTAACTGGACACAAATAACCCACAGGCCTGGGCCCACTGAGGAGACACAACCCTGGACTGTGACACCCAAAGATTTGTGACAAATCACAGCTTCAAGGACAGAATGGGTGGCTCTGGCTGTCTTCTGTGTCTGCACACTATGTCCATTGATGAAGTTCTTCCTGCCTAACAAACTGCTAGTTGTCTGAAGCCCAGTTTGCTATATTCTGCTCTACCAAGGAGGGTCTCTACCCAGGAGCAGAAAGCGGCAAACAATACTAACTGTGAGATATGGGGAGATGCTGGCCCTACATTCTGAGCTGGACTGCTGGACACACTGAGATACAGAGCTCTGATTCTCTTCCCATAACCACTGTCTGCCCAGACACCTGCTTAGTGCCACATCACAAAGGAAGCAGGACAGAGACAGCCTGTTAATCTCCCAAAGCAGGAACTGAAACCTGAAAGAAATATGCGCCAGCTTAGCAGAACATGGGACAGGCACCACTCTGCTGTCCCCCTCTTCTCGTCACTGTCCTGTGGGGATTTGCCAGTCTCCTCCATGAGAACAGTGGCTGTGACTGCAGAGCTGTCCTAACCCTTGGAAAACAACATGGATCCTGCCCCATGCTCACNACAGTGGCTGTGACTGCAGAGCTGTCCTAACCCTTGGAAAACAACATGGATCCTGCCCCATGCTCACCGCATCAGTTTTGCTGGGAAAATCCTCCTCCATTCCCTGTTGGGAATATCACATGATTGTTGGTGTTTCTATGACAAGGCCAGAACACCAGTCTCTGACTGCTGTCAGAAGTTCACTGTCTGCTCAGCTGACTGCAGGCTGTTAGGAGACTGTGATCTCCGCCATCACCCGCGTCAGACACACTTCAACACTGAGACACATGGTGCAGGGCCAGGGTTCTGTCCAGATTTCTCCATTGCTCCTGTGTTTTCTTGTTTGAAGACTACCGATAGGTAAGATTACAGCAAACAATCAAATAGATACAGAGAGCAACCACAGTAGGCAAGGCCATTGTGAGATTCTGTACTATCTAACAGCCAGGGCTTGCTGAATTTGAAGTGTGATGGTGAGCATTGTGTTTAGAGGATAAATTTACTGTGTTAAGCATGTAAAAAGAGAATCGTTTTTAGCTTGTATAAGCCATAGCAAATTTTCTCCTACTTGAAAGTGTTGCACTTGCACAAATCCATATGCACACACAGGCATGCACACACACACACACACACACACACACACACGTGCAAACTCCTTGTAGCCATAGAGCCTTGTACCCACTATTGTGACAGGCTAATGAAGTCATCCTCCAATTTGCGTTGTGACTAAGGAAAGGGCCCTAGTATTTCTGTCAGGGGTAGTATAGGTGCCTTAGCTTCAAGATCAGCAAATTTAGTTTCTCACAGACCTTGTTATTATTGTTGTTGTTAATATTATTATTATTTTGGTTTTTAGAGACAGGGTTTCTCTGTGTAGCCCCAGCTGTCCTGGAACTCACTTTACAGACCAGGCTGGCCTCCAACTCAGAGATCCTCCTGCATCTGCCTCCCGAGCGCTAGGATTAAAGGTGTGCGCCCCCACAGCCTGGCGGTCCAACTCCCTCCCAGAAGGCTTGTCTACAGCACCGTGGAGGGGCTCTGAGAGCAAGGGCTTCCCTGGTCTCCCGCTCTCACTGAGCTGGGGACCCACGCTATTCTTCCTCCCTCTCCCTCCCACAAGGTGCCCACGGAGGTAATCAATCCGTCACACGCTGTCCTGATTAGTGCTCCAGTTACCGTGAAGTCACCCCTCAGTTCTTCAGCACACAGAACTGCACTTTGACTCCCACACGGAAAGCAAGGCGTTTACAGTTGGAAAGGAGCTTACCTCGTGTGCAGCTGCCCCTCCTGGCTCTGACCTCATACTGGATACAGTGCTCAGTGGGCTCAGGAAGTGTGTGCTGAAGAATCTGTGAAGTGTCTTAGCGCCCTGACCGCACTTTGATTCTCCTCTCAGCACTTCCTGGTGTAATTCAGGCCGATGGAGCAGTCTTTCTTTAGTCTTCTTTTCAAACTCTCATTCATTTGCCTTTGCTCTCTCAGCTTCTGTCATTCACGGCACGTCGTCTTCGCAGATCATTTTGAATTTCCAAAGTAATTGCCTTTGCATTCTCTGAAGGAACAGAAAATGGGATTATTTTCTCATGTAATCTTTTGGTTTCCTAATAATGAACTCATTTTGCCCTGGTTCACATATTTCACATAAAACATTTCTCTCTTAGGGCTAACCAGTCTTCTCTGAGGACGAGACTCCTGACGGATNTTTTTAGAGACAGGGTTTCTCTGTGTAGCCCCAGCTGTCCTGGAACTCACTTTACAGACCAGGCTGGCCTCCAACTCAGAGATCCTCCTGCATCTGCCTCCCGAGCGCTAGGATTAAAGGTGTGCGCCCCCACAGCCTGGCGGTCCAACTCCCTCCCAGAAGGCTTGTCTACAGCACCGTGGAGGGGCTCTGAGAGCAAGGGCTTCCCTGGTCTCCCGCTCTCACTGAGCTGGGGACCCACGCTATTCTTCCTCCCTCTCCCTCCCACAAGGTGCCCACGGAGGTAATCAATCCGTCACACGCTGTCCTGATTAGTGCTCCAGTTACCGTGAAGTCACCCCTCAGTTCTTCAGCACACAGAACTGCACTTTGACTCCCACACGGAAAGCAAGGCGTTTACAGTTGGAAAGGAGCTTACCTCGTGTGCAGCTGCCCCTCCTGGCTCTGACCTCATACTGGATACAGTGCTCAGTGGGCTCAGGAAGTGTGTGCTGAAGAATCTGTGAAGTGTCTTAGCGCCCTGACCGCACTTTGATTCTCCTCTCAGCACTTCCTGGTGTAATTCAGGCCGATGGAGCAGTCTTTCTTTAGTCTTCTTTTCAAACTCTCATTCATTTGCCTTTGCTCTCTCAGCTTCTGTCATTCACGGCACGTCGTCTTCGCAGATCATTTTGAATTTCCAAAGTAATTGCCTTTGCATTCTCTGAAGGAACAGAAAATGGGATTATTTTCTCATGTAATCTTTTGGTTTCCTAATAATGAACTCATTTTGCCCTGGTTCACATATTTCACATAAAACATTTCTCTCTTAGGGCTAACCAGTCTTCTCTGAGGACGAGACTCCTGACGGATTATCTGGTCTCAAATGATCAGCCCTGAACACTTACATGGACAAGCAAAACTAAATGGACTCGGCATTTTTGTGTGTGTGGTGCGTGTGTTTGTGTGTATACATGTATAAATGTGTGTAACAATAAATAATTAAAGAAATGGGTTCATGTATTTTAGAGGAAGTGGAGGGACATAGTACAGCATGATTAATAAATACTCAGAGACAGAAATTGGTGTTCAACCTGAAGGTAAGAAAAGCAAAACAGCCAGCCATTGGCTCTTACCTCTGCCTCAGTCTGAAATGGCAATCCTACCTCCAGGAATCTCAGAATAGACTGTGTCTGAGAGCTGTCTCCTCCTCTTTTATAATCCTCATTGTTACTGGGATTAAGGGCGTGCACCACTACCACCTGGTTTCTATGGCAAGATAGTGTGGCTATTGGGAATAAAGGTGTGTGCTGTTGTTGCTACTAGTAATAAAGGTGTGTGCCATTGTTGCTGCTGGGATTAAAGGTGTGTGTCATTACTGCCTGGTCTATAAGGCTAGCCAGTGTGGCTGTTTTATTTTTTCTGATCTTCAGGCAAGCTTTATTTATTAAAATACATATTAAATGCCACTGCATGTGGAAGGAGTTGGAGGAGGAGGATAGGGAGGTATGTAAATGATGTAAGTAGAGTATTTATGTATGGAAGTCTCAAAAAATGTTAAATTAAAAAAGGAGAAAGCACACAAGAAAAAGTCGTCTTTCCCTAAGTAGCCTCTAGGTGTCACTGTGGTCCCGTTTTCGTTCAGTCTGGTAGCACGGTTTACCCACTTGAGAACTATGGGCAGGGATGGTGTTAAGGGGTGATGGTCAGGAGGCCACAGACCCAGTCATGTGACTTTTCTGGAGCGATGTGAACGATCATCTCTTCCCCCCAGACAGAGCAAAGCCATTTCCTCTAAGCCTGTCTTAGTCAATCAGTAAACATTTTGGGGTGATTTGCAGAAGTTTGTGTTGTTATACCCAGATCACAGAGTTCCCCCAAAACCAACTAGGAGACTGAGTCCTGTATGCAAAAGCAAAGAGCCTTTATTCTTATTCACGTTTGAAGTCAGTCTCTCCCTGTGTCCAACTTATCGCCACTATCACAGAGCCCTGAGCTCAGTTGGGGTGGATATATATATAATAGTAGAGGTTGGGGTGAGGGATTTCTAAGGTTCAGGACTCCTGATTGGCTGACATTTGTCTGGGGGTGTCCTGGTGAAAAGCAATGAGTGTGTGCTGGCAGGTGATCCTATCTATAGTGCTTGGAACATTAGAAATTTCCTTGGGGGCTGGAGAGGTGGCTAAGAGGTTAAGAGCACTGCCTGCTCTTCTAAAGGTCCT
>LOEQ01007288.1:0-11102 GCA_001685075.1 Bramus lutescens | reverse complement strand
TTTTTAAAGAAATTTCCTTTGGATGGTCTGTTCCTAGGTGATGCCTGCGTGTTCTCAGGTTGTGGTTTTCCTTGGAACTAGGTTTTTACCTTAGGGTAAACTACTGAGACTAGGGCCTCTTTTGAACTTGTCATGGCTGGGTCCTACAGGGTGACTGAGGGCAGTAGCCTAACTCAGGAGCCCACCCACTAGGGGTGATGACTCATGAACCCTGCATCCTTGGAAGCTCCTGCACAGGCTGTAGGCAGCTCTATGTAGAAAGTCTCCTCTACCCAGCAAGTGTTTGCTGTGTATATCACCTTGGTGGAGGGCCCTGTGAGTCTTGAGCCTTCGAATTTCTTAAGGTTCTAAGGTTTCCTTGGGTACTTCAGTTTTGTGAGCCTCCCCCTCCCTTTAGAACAGAGGGGCCATTTCAGTCCAGGGAAATCAGCTATGCAGCACAGACTGGGAGTGGGATATACACCGTTTTGTTTTTTTTTTCAGGGGGCCGCGGTTGAGACAGGCTTTCTCTTGTTGTCCTGGCTGTCTGGAACTTTCTCTGTGGACAAGTCTAGCCTCGAACTCAGAGATCCACCTGCCTCCTGAGTGCTGGGATTAAAGGTGTGCGCCATCACTGGATGGTGCACCATTTTAAAAGGTGGTCTCTCTCTCTCTCTCTCTCTCTCTCTCTCTCTCTCTCTCCTGCACCAATGTGTCTTACAACCAGGTTGAAGGGTTGTAGCTGAGTTGGAGTTTATGTTTCTCTTTTGGTAGTGTGCAGAGCATTTTACAATACCAAGCACACTAGCCTGTAGGGGTGAAGACCAGATAGGCACCAGCTTAGCTTGTGGTCAGGATGTTGTGTAGATGTGGTCTTCATCAATAGGGCCTTTCCATCAGTTTGTGGAGAACAATCAATAGTCTTTGCAACAGCCTGAGTTGTTTAGGAGTTCCCTTTGGCCATCAGCTCAATAGTTGTAACCCATTCCCAGGTGTAAGTGTCATTTGGTGACAAGAGATGCCCAGTAGGCGTCCCATCTCCCTGTTATTTGGTGATTTTATGTTTTAGGAAGCATCTAATGTATTAGGTTTCCATACTACACCTCATATGTCTCAATTTTTTTCCTTTAATTTTTTTGAGACAGGATTTCTCTGTGTAACGTTCCTAGCATTCCTAGAGCAAAAACGTCTGGCTTTGATCATATATTTTGTTTTGGTTGGGTTTGGTTTCTGAGATAGGGTTTCTCTCTGTAAACACCTTGACTGTCCTGGAACTCGCTTTGTAGACCAAACTGACCTGAAATTCACAGAGGTACCCCTGCCTCTGCCTCCCATGTGCTGGGATTCAAGGCTTGTGTCACTACCACCAGGCCAAATTTCTGGTTTTATTCTGCATTTGTCCAGTAGGGGGAAGAGTGAGCTAACACCAGTGTGTTGGTATACTCCAGAAGGACTTGATCTGCTTCCTCATGATCAACCATGTCCATGGCGTACAGGGCATGCATGGGAAACTGGAAAAAGGGGAATTTGAAAAGTTCCCACTGCATTCACATAATGTACAGAGGGACGAGTCTGTGCGTGACTGTGGAGTTGGCTTCTCGATGCAGATAAAATACTTGAGCTGAGTCAAACTGGAAGGGTGCACAGACAGCATTGAGATTCCCCTTCCATGAGAGGTGAGGTGAGGGGCTCCTGTGGGTGAGGAGCTTGAGAGTTCTCATACTTTCAGGATAACCAAGGTATAATGTGGGATTCCCCTTTGTACGCTGTGAATACATTTTTTTAGCAATGGTTAATAAGGAAGATGCTTTGGCCTATGGCAGTGCAGAATATAGGCAAGTTTTATTTATTAAAATACAAATGAAATGTCACTACAGAGGCATTGTCTGTGGGAGTTCTAACAGTGGGCTTTAAACCTCTAAGGAAAATGAGAAGGTTATAGTAGAGATACCCTTAGATTTGTGGAGCACATTCTACTCTGTCCCCAAAACTTGAGCCTGAAGTGCAATTAAAAAAAAAACCTCATGAACAGATATTGGGGTTCAACCTTAAGATCTGAAAAGCAAAACAGCCAGCCACTGGCTCTTACCTTAACCTCAGTCTGAAATGGCGATCCTGCCTCCAGAAATCTCAGAATGAGACTGTGAGCTGTCTCCTCCCATTTTATATTCCACTCAGGCTGGCATTAAAGGTGTGCACCATTGGGATTAAAGGCATGCACCACCTGGCTTCTATGGCAACTAGTGTGGCTACTGGGATTAAAGGTGTATATTACCACTACTAGTCTGTAAGGCTGACCCGTGGGGCTGTTTTACTCTCTGATCTTCAGGCAAGCTTTATTTATTAAAATACAAATGAAATAACACTACATGAGCCCCATCAGAAGACCCAGGAAGCGAGCGTAGGCAGATAAGAGGGATATTTACCTCCTCACTGCTGTGTTGGATGAGCTTAAGCAGGAAACAGAGTACGCTGGTTGGCACAGAAGACCACCACAAGGGTGGAGAGCTGGCAAAGAGGCTGAGGGCACTGGTTGCTCTGCTCTTGCCCAGTACCCAGGTTCTATTCCCAGCACCCACATGGCGCCTCACAGCCTACTTTGATTCCCATTCCCTCTGTGGGTACAGGGCTTGCATGTGGCATAATATATACATGCAGGGAAAGCACCCATACCCACAAAATGACTACATAAATCTTTAAAAAGAAGAGCAACCAGAGGGGCCCTGTTGTGACCTCCTGTGTGGAATAAACCAGACCTCCAGCTCTCCTGTCCTGGTGCCAGGGGTTGAATTTCATGTCACCCCANTGGTTGGCACAGAAGACCACCACAAGGGTGGAGAGCTGGCAAAGAGGCTGAGGGCACTGGTTGCTCTGCTCTTGCCCAGTACCCAGGTTCTATTCCCAGCACCCACATGGCGCCTCACAGCCTACTTTGATTCCCATTCCCTCTGTGGGTACAGGGCTTGCATGTGGCATAATATATACATGCAGGGAAAGCACCCATACCCACAAAATGACTACATAAATCTTTAAAAAGAAGAGCAACCAGAGGGGCCCTGTTGTGACCTCCTGTGTGGAATAAACCAGACCTCCAGCTCTCCTGTCCTGGTGCCAGGGGTTGAATTTCATGTCACCCCACGAACAGGGTTGTAATGGTGAATCTTTCTGTCATTTTATTGGCTTTAAAATTATGCGGAGAGAAAGTTTCTTGTCATATCTGTGGTTGTATTTCGAGGGAGGTTTAGTGGCAGTAGCAAGAGCTACCCTGACTGTGGGTGACCCATTTCCTGTTCTCAGGGCATGGAAAGAATGAATCACTAGCATCAACATTGGCTTCTCTCTGTTTCCTGACTGCAGATGTGATGTGACTGACTGTCGCGTGCTCCTGCTTTCCCATCTTGGTGCCACCCTGGGCTGTGTGCTGGTTTGGATGAGAATGGCTCCCACAGGCTCCTAGGCTGGAAGACTTTGAATACAGTTGGTTGGATGTTTGAGAAGGATTAGAAGGTGTGGGCTTGTTGGAAAGTCATGTCACTGGGAATGGGCTCTGAGGTTTCAAAAGTCTATAGCATCTGCATTTAGCTCTCCCTGCCTGNATGTTTGAGAAGGATTAGAAGGTGTGGGCTTGTTGGAAAGTCATGTCACTGGGAATGGGCTCTGAGGTTTCAAAAGTCTATAGCATCTGCATTTAGCTCTCCCTGCCTGCTTCTTGTGGATATAAGCCCCCAATCAAATGCTTTCTTTTTGAGTTGTCTTGGTCATAGTGTCTTATCAGAGCAATAGAAAACTCACTAAGACAGACAGTAGCTCCTTATAAACCACAAACAATAACAAACTCTTGTTTTTAAGTTGTCTTTGTCAAAGATTTGGATAAGAAAACAACAGAAAACTTCTACTTACCTCTACTGAAGTGACTGTGGCCAGATGCCACTTTCCTCCTGAAGGGTCACCCCTCTCTCTCTCTAAGGAAGTAGCTTGAGCTCACACAGGGTCCCCTGTGTGGTGAACTGTGAAGTTCTTAGGTCCGCCTATGACATCCAGAGCCCCAGACAGAACAGGAACTGAGAGTGCTCTGGTCTTCCTGGATTTCCTTCCAGATCCTGTCCATTGAAAGCTCCTTCTCTGTTCTGCAATTTCTACCCATGGGCTCTTTGTGCCTTTGGCCCTATGGGTTGAGGCCTGCAGTGAGTGCTGGTTTGATACCTAGTTTTGGAAATTTTTTGCATGTTCAGTCAGTTCCTCATCCCTCTCAGAGGGGCGGAGCCTAACTCCTGCTCTGCATATCCTGTCCAAAGATGACCACAGTTCAGTCAATGGGTCAGGCCTTCCTGGGTCTGACTGTGTAGAGTCCCTACCTGGACCCCAACTTCCTAGTTTACATCATCTTACCTGGGGCAATATTAAGTTCCGGAGCCTCCCTGGCCCCTCAGATGATTGCACATCTCACCCAGCCTGCTCCCTGACAAGCTTCCTTTCTCACCTGCTTCCGCCACTTCACCGTCTTCATAGGAGAGACAATTTCATCCAGAAAGAGAAGTGGTCTCCCGTCAGTGTGCAGGAGGCTGAGAGGAAAGGGGCGCTGAGCTAGGGTAGGAGGGGAGCTCAGTTTCCTGAGAGTTCAGAATCGTTCGGTGAATGGTTGACTTCTGGATGGAGCTGGGAACTGGGTTCACCATGTCAAAGTAGCACTAACACTCRTGATCTTCCCAAGATGGAAGTGAGATGGGTTGGRGAATTCTAGGARAAGCAGGTGCAGGGCACAAGGAGCCACATTTCCTTCAGAAGGCCAGGGCAGCTCTGTTATCGCCTCTGCAGTTTGGTAATTACTGGAAGTTCTCACTGCAAATCTGAATACAGAGGAGCAGGAGTGGAGCACAGCGCTGAGCCTGTGTCTTGAGCAGGAAGGAGACAGGCTGGGCAGGATAGGAGCTGGGTGTCTCATGCAACCCTGCATTGCTTTAGCCTTGCTCTGGAGACCGGAGCACAAATCCTGCCCATCACACTGCCGGATCTCCTCTCTCTTGAGTTGCAATGTCACCCNAAGCAGGTGCAGGGCACAAGGAGCCACATTTCCTTCAGAAGGCCAGGGCAGCTCTGTTATCGCCTCTGCAGTTTGGTAATTACTGGAAGTTCTCACTGCAAATCTGAATACAGAGGAGCAGGAGTGGAGCACAGCGCTGAGCCTGTGTCTTGAGCAGGAAGGAGACAGGCTGGGCAGGATAGGAGCTGGGTGTCTCATGCAACCCTGCATTGCTTTAGCCTTGCTCTGGAGACCGGAGCACAAATCCTGCCCATCACACTGCCGGATCTCCTCTCTCTTGAGTTGCAATGTCACCCCTGTTTCTTGTGCCTGACGTCCTCCCACTCAAGCAGGAAGGGGCTGAGAGTAGGCACAGACACCTCCAAGGCAGTATCACAGTTGTCATTGTGACTTCCCTTGGTACCCAACATTGGCTCTGCCTCCTCTTTTCTCTCCCTTTCATCTGCTTGCCTTTGTTACTGTCTGTCTGTCTTGTATTTTACTCGGTTCCAGAGTCAGAGAAAGGGACCGTCGGTAATTGAGATACAATAACCGGAAGCCATCCAGGAGATTGCACTGTTCATTCCCTGGCATGAGCAAGAGTTCAATGACCAGGAAAGACAGAAGACCAAGCCAGACCTCCATGTGGGTGCTGGGAATTGAACCTGGGTCCTCTGGAGGAACAACCAATGCTCTTCACCATGGAGCCATCCCTCCAGCCCCTCCTGTCAGTTTAATTATCTGTGTCACACACCTCAGCAGACCAGGGTGAGGGTTTTTGTAATAAATCGTTTCTGAACCCAAACTGCTTCCATTCATAGCTTTCAAAGCTATGCCCCAAGCTGAGGGAAGGGAAGCCTGGGCCTGAGCTTCTTGGAGGAAATCTCCAAGAAGACAAGCTTCCTCTTCATGAGGAGGCAGGGCAATAGAACCAGCTCCAGTCAGGAAGAAAGGACTAATGGGCCACAAACATGCTTGTCTGTTCTTCTTAAAACAAAGCTATTCTGTTTTTCCCCATTTACTCGGTTTCTGTAATTTCTTAGAAAGTTCAGTTTTTATTAGATCTTTGAGTATTTCATGCATGCAATGCATTTTGATCATATTCGCGCCCGCTCTCTCCTTAACTACTCCGAGATCCACTCCTACTTCCTGAGTTTCCTTCCAGCTTCATGTCTTCTTTTTTTTCTTTATTTTGTGTTTGTATTTGAGATGACTCCTCAAGACATTTCATAATATATATTCAGATAAAGCACTCAAAACAACCAACAAAATCAACTCCCTGATGAGCAAATCTGAAATATATTAATATTTTTAAAGTTTTTGCATTTTTATTGATTTTACTAAGCTATACATTTTTATCTGCTCCCATTCCTTCCTCTCCCCTTTCCTTCAACCCTCTCCCAATGTCCCCATGCTCCCAATTTACTCAGAAGATCTTGTCTTTTTCTACTACCCATGTAGATTAGATCCATGTGTGTCTCTCTTTGGGTCCTCATTGTTGTCTAGGTTCTCTGGGGTTGTATTTGTGGGCTGGTTTTCTTTGTTTTATGTCTAAAAACCACTTTGAGTGAGTACATGTGATATTTGTTCAATTTGTGCTGTCCACATACCCATGAGGGTGAGGCACTTTTTTTTTCTACCAGGAACCATCCTCATCCTTAAGAAAAATAGATTTTCCCTCTCAGGGAATCCAGAACTCAATGGAAGGGGCTCAATGTACTCCAGGGCATAGTCTCCCAAGCTCCAAACTCCCCATGCATTGGTACATATACCCCATGTACATATACCATCTTCAGATGGTAGAGCAGGCCTTGGATTTCCCATGGCTTCTGCATGCTTGTTTCTGTACGTTGCTGGACTGATGGAGAAAATATCAAATATTGCTTATTGTGTAGGATGAGGATCAATGTGCAGAAAGACCTTGGCATTCACTGTAGACATACAGGTGAAAGCACATAGCTGCTAAATGTAAAGTCCAGGTATTTCTCTGTTGTCTGGTTCTGGAATGTCCATGACGACTTTATTCTTATTGTTTTTTTGCTTCATGTGTTCAATCAGTGGTTTCCTTGTACAGTTCTAAGATTTAGCACTGAGTACAGCATTCTGATGTCCGAGAAACTGTAGGCAGGATTCATGCTCGTCCACTCCACACATATCACACACATCACTACCACATGCAGGATAAATAGACTGGAAGTTTGCATACATCACAGTTGAGTGGGTAGAAACTCAAAGGGCAGTTGATGATCAATGGGCAGTTACTTGTTTTGTTTCTTTTTGTTTGTTTTATGGGTTTTTTTTGCTACGGGGTTTGTGGTAGTTTGAAGTAATTGGCCCCCATAAGCTTATGGGAAGTGGTGCTATTAGAAGTTGTGGCTTCATTGGAGTAAATATAGCCTTGTTGGAGGATGTGTGTTATTGTGGAGGTGAGCTTTGAGGTCCCTTTTGCTCAACCTTCCCTCAGTGTGACTTTCAGATCATTTCCTGTTGCCTACAAACTACTTCTCTAACACCTTGTCTGCCTGCATGTGGTCATGCTCCCTGCCATGATGATAATGAACTGAACCTCTGTAGCTGGAAGTGAACCACCCCAATGAAATGTTTTCTTTTTAAGAGTCATCATAGTCATGGTGCCTTTTCACAGCAAAAGAACCCTAACTAAGACAGCCTGGATAACAGCCCTGGATGTCCTAGATCTTGCTCTGTCGACCAGGCTGGCCTGCTCTGCCTCCCAAGTGCTGGGATTAAAGGTGTGCGCCACCACTGCCTACCTGGGTAGTTACCTGTAAGAGTGGGTTTTTTTTTTCTGATGCTGGGATAAAATACAGTGGCAAAAACATTTTAAGAGAGAAGGAGTTTATTTTGGTTCACAGTCCAAGGCTACAGTCCACTGTTATGGGAAAGGCAGCTGATCACATCACATCTGCACTCAGGAAGCAGAGAGAGATGAACGCTGGTGCTCACCTGGCTTTCTTCATTTAATGCAGTTCAGGGCTCCAGCCTAGGGAATGGCGCTGCCCACATTTAAGGTGGGTCTTCCCATCTTGATTAATTTAATTGAGATAACCCCTTAAAGACATTCCCAGAGATTTGGCTCCATGGTGGCTCTAGATCCTGTTAAGTTGAAAATCGATATAAACCATCACACACAAATCTGTGATGTATTGAAACATTTCCCATATACAGGACAGAAAGCTTCCATCCTCAGACAGACATCTCTGTTGACAGCTTCCCTTGCAACATACACTATGATAATGACTTTTCCCCATGACTATTACTGATGAAAGCACAGAAATAGATTAAAGGCCGGGAGAGTGGGCCTGAGTGTTCTACTTGACACAGAGGCAGGTAAACGACCTCAGGAGCAGACAGCTCAGCAGCTGGTGTCTCAAAGGACAATGAGGCAGAGGAGAAATTACTTACTAATACTGCTCACATGCAGTGTGACACTAATGGTTGATCTGAGTGTAGAACAGTGATTCCTAGAAGCTGGAAAGTTAGGTAAAGCGGCAGAGAGAGTTTGGATAACGGGTACCAAAGGGTTAAAGGGAAGGAGCGTGTTCTAGCATGCTGTAGCACAGCACAGAGATTCTTGTTCAAAACAATTAAACTCTTTACAAATCAGCAGAACAGAGACAGTCAGATGCCCCAGATATGGGGCAATGACAGTAAAATGATAAACATACTTTGAACTGGCTAGCATCTACTATATACATGTACTCATTAATGTTGGAAATTATCACCTGTTAATCACCACAATTTTAATATGTCTAAGAATATGGAAGTCTGACACCCCAGATTTTAAAAAAATAATTTGTTTATTTTTATTTGGTGTGCATTGGTGTTTTGCCTGCATGCATGTCTGGGTGAGGGTGCCGGATTCCTTGGAGCTGGAGTTACAGTTATGACTTGTCATGTGGATGCTGGGAATTGAATCTAGATCCTCTGGAACAGCAGTCAGTGCTCTTAACTACAGAGCCATCTCTCAAGATTGGATAATTATGCATTGTTTATTTGAGTAAAGTTGTCACACTGCATCTCACAGAGGAGTACAATTGTAACTATAACCATGTAACTATATGTATCTGCTGATATAGAGTGGCTTAGGATAATTATTGGGTTTGAGGAAATTAACTTTACATAGCATCTTGTTCATGTGGTGGTTCGAAAGAAAATGGTCCCCATAGGAAGTGGCACTATTAGGAAGGTGGCCTTGTTGGAGGAAATGTGTCACTGTGGGGAGCTGGCTTTGAGGTTTCCTATTCTCAAATTACACCCAGTGTGGAACACAGACATTCTGCTGTAGGCTGATTAAGATGCAGAACTCTCAGCTCCATCTTCAGCACCTTGTCTGCCTGCCTGCCACTATGTCCCACTATGATGATAATGACCGAACCTCTGTAAGCCACCCAATTAAATGTTTTCCTTTATGTGAGTTGCTGTGGTCATGCTGTCTCTTCACAGCAATAGAGACCCTTATCTAAGACAGTGCCCAAGTAATTACCAAGCACCACTGTAGATGTTATTGTGAAAGTAACTTTTAGATGAGATTAAATTTTAAAGCAGGAGGCTTTGAATACTTCAGATGACTCTACTGCAAATGCCCTGCCTGACCAATTGAAGACCTTAGAGATAAACACAAACACAAACAAAACAAACCTTGACACCCTCTGGGAAGGAGAAAAAAGAATTCTTGCTGTTTGGCCAGAAGCTGTAATATCAACTCCTCCAAAGAGTTCCAGGCTGCAAGGCTGCCCTGTAGCTCCTGTACTTGGCAAGTCTCATAGCTGAGTGAGCCAATGAGAGATAGAGGCAGGGAGAGAAGTAGAGAGAGAAGTGGGGAGAAGAGAAGGAAGAGGAAGAGGAGGGAAAGAGAAGAGAAGGAAGCAGAACAAGAGGAGGAAGAGGGAAAGGAGAGAAAGGAGAAGAGGAAGTTGAGGAGAGAGACGTGGTGGGTTGAGGATGATAGTGCTGTGGTTTGAAGGCCACCACAGACCCTGGCGTTAAGCACCTGGTCCCCAGCATGGCATTATCTTTTTGGATGTTGTTAAGCCTTTAGGAGGGAGGGCCTGGGTGGTGGAAGTAGGTCATGAGAGCCAGTACTTTGTTACTCCTGCCACTTGCTGTCACCTAGCTCTCTGCCATCATTTTCACAGTTTTCTCTTACACCGAGTGTTTTCCTCCCCACACCCCTTCTATTATGAAGGGCAATTCTCTGAAACTGTGAGCCAGATGAAACCTTTCTTCTCTTCACTTTCTTTCAGGTGTTTAGGACACCGTGGCATAAAAGGAATTAACTCTAATACTATATAGATCCAGAAATAGGTATAAGAAGATATGGATATGTATATTGCTTCCTTTTCTCCGAAGAGCCCCAGTGCAGAGCTAAAATGTGCATGCTGGTTTTCTGCACATTGAATCCCATACATGACTCCTTACCTTCCTTCTAGAAGGGCAGGTCTACATACAGAAAGCAACACTGGGATTTTAACAAAGGGTGATGTTAGATGCCCAAAAGAGACACTGGGTCTCAAAGGATGCTGTAGATGAAGAAATTGGCAACAACTTTACACGCTAACTGGTCTCAATTGAGGTTAAACACCAACAAAGTCTCCTAGACATTAAAGCAGTAAGGTAATGTCTTGGAGTGACCTTACCCCCAAGAAGAGACAATTTAATTAGTGTTTACTTTGCCTACAACTTGAATTCTGAACTCACTCAGGTTGACTGATGAAGGATATGAAATAAAATTTCCTTGTTTCCAAGGACCAAAAGAACCTGCAGATATGTTCACCCATCTGTGTGTTTCTCAGCTCCTCCTGGAGGAGCATGAAAGATGGTCCCAAGACCATCTACCATGTAATTCCTGCGTCCAGTAGATACCACTTCATATGGAGATGTACACTGGGAACCAGCTCCTTGTACTTCATAAAACTCAAAATATATTCGTCAAAGCAGGAAACAGTTTCTTCATCTTAGGAGAGTTTGGAAATGCCTGGGGAATCTCCATGAGGCAAAAGATCCAAGGTTAATTTCAGAAGGATATTATAAGTCACTTGCATACACCCATTTGTTCTCATCATGATATTTCAGTGGGAGACAG
>LOEQ01007287.1:80114-92904 GCA_001685075.1 Bramus lutescens | reverse complement strand
ATCCAGGAGGATAAATATATGTTTTTCTTTGGGTTCACCTTCTTATTTAGCTTCTCTAGGATGACACAAAACAACTTTGAGATACCATCTTACACCTGTCAGCATGGCTAAAATCAAGAACACCAATGATAGCCTATGCTGGAGAGGATGTGCCATGAAGTTTAGCCCAGGTTGTGTTATTACCCTGAGTTGGTGGGAGGAACAGCAAGTGGATAGTAGAAGAATAGATTGCATACAATTATGAAATTATCAAGTAATAAATGTATTCAGAATAAAGGAGTGAAACACTATGGAAATATTATTGCACCAGTTCCCATTTACCCCAGGGACTGTCTCCCTGGGTTGATTATATTTTATTCAAACTCCGTTCTTTCATCATTTTGACTCCTATCAAGCAGCACCATTGAAACTTTAGGCCACTCACCTGCTTTGAAACATTTTGTCCCCAGTTCCTATTTTAAAGTGTGGCACATAAGAGGCCCCAAGACCATATAAATAATTGACTAATTCTCTCTCTATGTGTCATCTAATTTGAGAAAGAAGCCTTTGCAAATGACAGTTCGGCCAACTTTCAAGTATCATCTGTGAACTAAACAACAAACTGATTGGTTGCTTGTTCTATTCTCTATGTTATTTTTAATGAGCCGATTCTATTTATGGCTTTTCCATCTGCACAGATTTTCCTGAACAGTCCCAAGCAATAAGCTTCTAGGAATATTAGTGTATGTCAAGTTTCTCTTTTCTAGACGCTCTTGCTCTTATCAGCTACAGTTACCACCTCTCCAGAATTTATAGGCAATGCTTTGCGACTTCTTTTCAATGTTTGAGTGCAAGATAAAGCAATTTTCTTGTGTCTTCATGATCAGAAAACTTATCGAGTCCCATCCATGACCAAAACTTGATGTGTCATGCAAATTCTGTTAATTTTCAACTAATTTTAATTCAAATCCTAGTAGTTTACCCTGAAACTCTAACAGCTGACAATTGTTTCTAGTTATCAATAATTGTACTAAACTTTCATACTTAATTTGCCTATAATAAGATTATAGGCTAAGAACTGTTTTTCCTCCATGTGTGTGGGTGATGTACGTGTATGCATTTGTGTGTGTGTGAGTGTGGATGCATGAGTTCCATGGTACACATGAAGTCAGAGGACAACCTCATTACTCTGATCTTCCACCTTGTTTAATAAAGATTTTCTTGTTATTAGTATTATTTTCAACACAGATGCCATTTTATGAGTTTCCAGAGTTTCTTCTAGTCTCTGTCTACCATCTCCCACAGCAATGTTCTGATAACAAATGTCCACTATTATAGTCAGCTGTATGTGAGTTCTGTGGATTTAAACTCAGGTTCTTCTATTTGCATGACAAGGGTTTTACGGACCGAGCCATCTCTCCATCCCTAGACATCGTTTAAACTCTATTTTGTAGTTGCAGAGACAGATATAATACTGAGTTCTGATGACTCCCAGATCTTCATAATAAACTGCCACAGAGCTGCTGCTATCCTAATCCTCAAAGAGCTGCAGAGCCAAGTGCTGTTCTTCTAAGCTACCAACAACACAACTAATATTGCAATAGGAACACTCCTATCCCATCCTTCTCTAGTCCAGACTCAGTCTTCTACATCTGAGTTTGGTCACATCTGGAGCCTAAGCTGCCGTAGAATTTGGGATGTGTCTACCACTGCTTCCTAGCTATGTGGTAGAGAGGAGTAAAAAAGATGCATGAGAACAGCAATTCGTTTCTCAGCACATGACCGAGCTTCACTGATGGGATTGTTTAAGCTTGTTCTAGTTAAAGATAATTTGTCTATAGCAAATTTGCTGATGCATCCTTGAATACTTCTTAGTTAGAGTTTCTATTGCTGTCAAGAAACACCATGACCATGACAACTCTTATAAAGGAAAACATTTAATAGGAGTGTCTTTCAGTTTCAGAGGTTTAGTCCATTGTCATCATGGCAGGTGGCGTGCAGGCAGACATGATGCTGTAGAAGGAGCTGAGAATTCTATGTTTTGATCCACAGGTAACAGAAAGTGAGCCGAGTCTACACTGAGCACAACTTGAACATAGGAGACCTCAAAACCAACTTCTACAATAACACACTTCCTCCCACAAGGCCATGCCTATTCCAGCAAAGCCACAGCTCCTAATAGTATCTCTCCCTGTGCCCTTATGGGGTCAATAACATTCAAACTACTACACCATCTCACTCATTTTTGAGATCTGAGTACTGACAACGTTCACAATAGTTACAATTGTTCCAGCTGTCAGAATAAGAGCTATTTACACAATCCTATTAACCCACTTTCTTTTCAAAGTCCTAGTAGTTTCCAGATGGACGATTTGTTTCATTGCCCTCTGCTTTATTTTATGCAGGACCCTGGTTTTCCTAATTTCTCACTCAGACTGAAAATGTAGCCTTCAGTTTCTCAGCCCTGTAATGTTTCAGTATTGCATGGCGGCACTTCATCTCAAGCCAGAACTTACTGTCAGAGGAAATTTATGTCTACTCTGCTGTTTCTTCTATCTCAGCACCACAGAGAAGCTATAATTTAGTACTATCCAATATGTAAATATGTCCTGAGTCACAATCAGATGGAAGGCGTTCTTCAGGCCTCATCCACTATTGAGGAGCCATAGAATTTTAACCTGTTTATTATTCTCTCTTATAACGAGTTGGATATTTTCTTCCTTGCATTCATCACCTTTTGATTTATTTAATTCATTTGTTTGGTATGTGCTTGATTTTCTGTTGGACTCACCCTTGTTTGTAAGGCTAACATTCTTCAGTGCCTGGTGTGCACTAAGAAAGAAGAAATGAAGGAATGAATTAGTGAATCACCACAACCTAAAAGGTTGAATTTATTAATCTTATACTTTGACTCAATACATTGATGCTATCATCCTATTTTTTAGTTGCTGGTTATATTTTAGCTATTGGATTTCTGAGGTTTTAATTTTTGTGTTTGTGATGCATGTATGTATATGTTTCTTGGGTTTCTGTTTGCTTTCTTGCTTGCTCACTTTTGAGAGAGAGAGAGAGAAAGAGAAAGAGAGAAAGAGAGAGGAGATAAAGGGTGTGGAGTTGGGGAGGTTGGGAGGACCTGAGAAAAGTTGGGGACAGAAAAAGCATGATAAAAAATTCAGTTAAAATGTCAAAAAAATTAAAATGGGAGAAAGAAGAAGGAATGAAGAAAACCTAGTGACAGGGCAGAGTAAAGAAGCAGAGTTTCTTCTGGCTCAGGCCCAGTTCATGATGCTCCTGGGATATAGGATACCATTACCTCACACTCTTTACAAATGTGTGATTAAGTTCTCTGTCTTTGACCAAGTTAGAATCGAAACTCAAACTTAGCAGATTCAAATGTCTTTTGTGATTAGATCAACAAATGGAGTTCATTCATCTTTTTATAAAATGGAATTTTATTCATCATAAATATTAGTAGCTTAAAATTTATTTGGGACACTGAAGGCTTCCAAGTATATAGTGAGCAAGATATGTATGGTCATTAATCTCTGTAACTGTCAAATAGTAACTACAGAGATCTTTCTATTTTGCCTCAAAAAGACTGATGGAATAGCTTCTTTTATGAATCCTGGGCATATCTGCCTTGGGGTAATAACTTGTGACAAAGTTATTGATATAAAGATTTTCTGCCCAAGAATGGATTCCACTCTAAAAAGGCAGGTTTGAAATTGGAGAGTATTAGTATTAACCAATGTTGGTGTAAATAGTGTTTGTGTTTTCATGTCAATGTATGGTGAAAAGTTCTTGTGAGGACAGAGTGGCTACTTTCAGAGAAAGTGCTCCACAGCTTAACTGATACACCCTGAAGTAGACAAGTTGTTGAGAAGAATTCCACATAGTTCCTCAGTAAACTCACACAGCATACACACATCTATGATGTTAGGTAAACTTATGCGGAGAGAGCATTTTCTTTCCTCAAAATTCAGGGGAAAATATTGTTGTGAGCCTCAGTTCAAATGGATGGCAATCTGGGAATGAGGGATCATGGAGGACATTTTCTCAGGCTAGTAACATTAATAAGGAACTGCGCTGAAAACTGTAGCATTCCCTTCTTTGGAAAGCCAAGTATTGTGCTTTGGGTGTTTATTTGTCTTCACTGAGTGTGATTCTACCAGGAACATTAAGCGTAGTGGTCTAGTGGTTTCTCTAAAGTGTTGCACAGTGTCAGCATAGGAAGGTCCATGGGGGATCTTATGAAAACACCAGGATATAGCCGTGGTTCTCAACTCTGGCTCTCCAGCCCCACATGGATCACTCATCAGGTCTCCTGCATGTCAGATGTTTGCATTATGATTCATAACAGTACCAAAACTACAGTGGTTGGGGGTCACCACAGCTTGAGGAGCTGTATTAATGGGTCACAGTGTTAGGAAAGTTGAGAACCACTGAGTTGTGGATTGGAGCCTCCTAGGAATGCTAATAGAAAATCAAGTTTACCAAGGAATTTTGATAGCTATAAGACACTCTCAGTGGTTCTACATAAGTCCACATTATGAGATAGCTATACTAACCCTTTCTGCATGAAAATGTGAACCCAGAATTTTTTTTTAAAAAGTTTTACTTAATGTGCATGATTAGTAATGTCCGATAACCCTCCCGGGAACAAGAACAGTACATTTGGGGTGGCGTCACTGGACTTTGAAGGTTGGTATCGTTTACTTTCAAAGAATTTATGTGAATATTTGAATCAATAAACTGTGCTCTCATTGGACCAAGGTGTTTGCTTTTCTTCCCCCTCCCCCCTCAGGGGAGAGGGCCATGCCGGTGTCACAGGTGGCTGTGGTCACTAGCTGGCTGCCTGGTAACGGCACACTTTGTGCATTCCGTGACCTGGCTCCAGAGAGGCAGAAACACCACAGGGGAGAGGAAGTGCAAGCCTCAGGTTCCTGACATGAACATTCCTGATGCTTCAGCTGAAAGAGCTCCTTATTGCAGTGGTAGATATTGTGAGAACAAAGGCACCCTTTGCAGGATAGAGGGCTTTGTGCTGCTGTTAATTAAATCGTTTTTGATTATGGCATTAAGTTGGTCAGAGCATGACAGCGTGAGTTCATCTGCGCAGCTTCTCTTCATCCATTGAGCAAGGAGCTCATCCCCACTTGCTCATAGGACTCCTTTATTTGAATTATGACAGTGTTGGGGGTGATATCATATTCATTATAGCAAAGACATTAATATAGGACAATGGCATGGTTTTCTTATTTCTTTCACACTTGAGATTGTCCAACAAAGAATAATATACCATATAAGAAATTTAAAAGGGTCATAAGTTTGAAAGAGAGCAAGGAGAGGTATATGGAAGGGTATGGAGGAAAGAAAAGGGCATGGACGGGTCGTGCTATGTAATGTAATTATATTATAATCTTGAAAACTAAAAGTAGCAATAAAAACCATGCAAAAGTAATATACAGAAAACTATGGGGTATTGCCTCAGGGTTTTGCTGCAGACTGGACGTGTTCGACAGGCAGCTTTCAAAGTGTCTTTATGTGACCATATCACATTTTCCTGGGCATAGTGAGGGAGTGGGAATGAGCAGGAAATCAATGGGTGAAGAGACAAAACTGGGCTCAGGGGCACTTCCACCAGGAACCACTGGTTATGGCCATCAGCAGGAAATCAACTCCCTTTCCCACCTTCATCTGTAAGGAAGATTGCGAGCCAAGCTGCAAAGCTATTGCGGCTCAGAAACAGCATTCTTTATGAAACAACAGACTTGCTTTCACCTTCTGCCGTGCGTATATGAGTTGCTTCGGGGTATTTTAATCTTACAGCTGAACACGAAAGAAATTTCTGGTTCACGTCCAGGATGTGGGACTTCCAACATGCATTACAGCCTCCTCAATTCAGCATAGGGGTCATTACACTGAGACCTTTTGACTTCCTTTAGAATTTGCTCTCTAGGTCTAGAGCAGTGAGTTCTTGGTTCATTTTGGTTTTGTAGAGATTCACATGGTGAGTCAGATCCACATCCTTGAGATGTCTTCCTTAGATTCAGTCTATTTCCTCATTTCATTGTTTTATTATTTATTATTTCATTATTGTATTATTAAAAAGCTTCTAGGAACTGTTGAGAAGAAGCCCACCTGAGAAGTCCTGGGGCAGTGCTTACGCCTGTTCATCATAAGAGAGCCTAAACAAGATGACCTCTTTTGGCCGGAACACTCACTCATCCTGTAAAAGATACGATTTCCATGATTTTAGCTTTTGCTAATGTCCTGTATTATAGTCCAGAGATACTCTTGGAAGCTTGTGGCCAAAGGTCTGAAGGAAAGATTTTGCAAAGAACATAAAAGACAAAAATGAGACAAATCCATGTTTATTCTCGCTTTCAAATACTTGAGGAAGAGGAGCTAAGGGACCTTGACTTAAATGTGAACAGCCCAGGGAGGAGACTGCGACCTACGAGCAATACTTGAACACTGACGTCAGTTTTTACAACTTTTAACACCTAAAAAGTAGCTACATTTGGAAACTGTATTTCAGAAATGTTTCCTTTCTTTCCTCCAATTGGGGATACCCTCATGGAATGTGGAAAGTGTGCTTTTAATTAGAGTTTCTTTCACATTCTGGTCTCCTCTAGAGGTCTGTTCATGAACTCTTGAATAGCCTGGTCCAGAGGAAGCCATTTTTTGATAGATGTTTTCAAAGCTGTAATCCAGCTGCAAGAAAAAACAAACAAACAAAATAATAGACCAAATCATTAAACCAGTAAGGCCCTTGGGAGGTAAAACATGACAAAATTCTTTATTTTCTAGTTGTTTCTCTTGGTTATTTAGTTTGGAATAAATGCGAAAAGTACACTTTATAGATTTCAGGTTGAATGAGAAGGTAAATTATAGAGATAGCTCCATAATAAAAGTAAGGGATCTATGTAGTAGTAGAAAGGAAGATGTTGATAAATGGTGATCAGTGGGGCTCTTTGGTTTTAAAATTGCTAATAGTGTTTTGCTATTTTCATTGCTTTGCTGATTAAACATCTAACAAATATTGTCATATTGGAGAAAATATTTCTTTTTTAAGTGTGGTTTCTGGAACCACACTTACTCTCTAATTAATCCTACTTGTCTTTCTCTTGCTTTCATTTTCTTGGACAATGTTTTTTTGAAATATTGTTTCTAAAGGCAGGAGCTATATTTACTAGACTACCAGGAATAACCAGAATCAGTTACCTAGGAATATTTTCAACAGACTATTTCAGAAACACTAATAAATGAATATGTGGGTCTCTAACTTTAATCACTTTCTAAACTTCCTTTAGGGAAAAGTGGAATGACCAACAGCTCTAGGTTGTATCTAGTTTTTGACTTTCCACTGTTTGAAATATTTCTCTAATGGTTCGATTTTTGTTTTTACTGTAAGTGAATGCCCAACTATTGAGCCTGCTGTAACAGAGAAACCAGTAGGTTTTATCAGATGGACTTAGATCAGTTTCAATGACCCCTGCTCCGTTGTGCTAGCTGGAGCCTTATCAACAGTATCTGCTGACCAGATGTCTAGGAAGGGAGCCATGGCAACACAGCTAGCAGTAACACACTTTCTTCCTACTCCGGCACCTCTTTCAAGGGAGAGGCACAAGCAATGTTTACATAGTGGGGAAAGACAGATGAGGTCCCCAGACTCCTTTCTAAGTGGCTATTTTAGGGCGATCCCTAAAGTCTCACTTTTGGAATTTTCTCTATGTTTAATACCTAATTTCTTATATCTGTCCCTAGAAACTGGCTCTAGTAAGGAATTTCTTTATGGGATCTGTGGCGTTGTAATAAAAGGCCTGGAACAGGTGGGAGATTCCTGGGATGCAGGTGAGGGCAGAGACGGGGCCTAGAGCACATGGGCATCTTGGGGAGGCTGGGGCAGTGGATGATGCTGAATAACGCCTCCCCTGCTGTGTTGTGTCTAGTGACTTCACCTCCCTTGTACTTCAGAACCATTTGAACTAAATGCTCATTTCGAATGATAGCCTGAGTTGAATGCACCACGAATTAAGTCAGTTTTATGCCCTTCATGGCTTATGGCTTACAATAAAATCCTCAACCAAGCTATAAATGGATAAATCAACGCAAGCTATGTGAAGAGGTCAAATAGCAGATTTTTTTTTTTGAGACAAGGTTTCTCTGTAGCTTTGGTGCCTGTCCTGAAACTCACTCCAGACCAGGCTGGCCTCAAACTCACAGAGATCCGCCTGCCTCTGCCTCCCCAGTGCTGGAATTAAAGGTGTGTGCCACCACCACCTGGCACGGATTCATGTTTTACACAATTAAGATGTGCTAATAAGTATGATTTAAAATATATGGATCATTTATAAATTGCAAATGGTGCGTGTGTGGGGGAATATTTATTTGTTTTTCTTAGTGCTAAAGCTTAAGTTACCCACTGTCTTGACAGGCATACTGGTTACTATATTTTCATTTGGGGAACAAAGTATCTCTAGAGAAGTCTAAAGAAGGGATGAAGAAAACATAGTCCTGGGGAACAGTCAGAGGATGGAGTTCTCTTAAGGAGTGGAGTTGGACAATCAAGGGATGAGCTCCTTAAAGAGACCTTGTTGAGGCTGACATAGAGGAAGAAAGGGGAGGTCTTGGCTGACCCTTTGTCCAGACTGACTCACGCAGAGGGAGGAAGCAGAGGGCTTGGCTTACCGCTGATTTTCTGTTTTATTTTCTGCACAGAAATAGAAGGTCTTGAACTCTTCTGATGGAGGTTTGAGTTCAATTACTGATTTTTCCAAGCTGTGGGTCTGTTCAGTCACCCTATAGCCTTGGAGATACAGGCCTCCTGCACAGGGGGAAAGGAGAAAAGCAGGGGTGAGAGAATGGGGAGAAGTGAGAGCAGGGAAAGCAAGGAGGAAAAGGTGTCAGAAAAGGTGCTAAAATTCTGTGTATGAAAGGCCTGCTTGGCCAGCTGTGTCCTCACAGGTGAGGAAGCTAGCTTCAAAAGGGGCCACATATTGACTGTGTCCAGCAGCAAGACTGGTAGCAGCGTCTGAACTTCTTGGTTCTACTTGTAAACTATGTTTATTTAGCTGTGCTTGGATAAGCTTCTTTACCAGAAAGACATAGTTTTGAAATACAGTTTCCGTTGCCTAAGAGGAACAGCTGTAATACCATATCAGAAGAAAATTAAATAGTATTAATTAAATTAACTAAAACATACTTCCTGGAGCATGATGAAGGCTGCAGGTAGTTTCTACAACTAACTCAGATTCTCACTCTTTTTGTTTACTGCAAATCCCACCTAAAATATGAACCCATATAGCAATACGAAAATACCAACTTGAATTAGCAATGAGAATAGATGACTGATTATAAAAAGTAATTTTCTCATGATCCTTTAAATCCTAAAATATTTCTTGGTTTGAATTTTGGTCCCCTTTGGGGGTTTGTAAGGATATTGATCTAGGGGAAGATTCTGAAAGGTCAATACTCTTGTCTGTTTCTTCTGCTCGGAAGTAGCCCAGATCACTTGCAGAGACTCGGGCATTTTTAGTAATAGTAGTGCTAGGATGTTTAGGGATTAACTCTCTGGGTCACTTTGGCCTTATTCCCTAGCACCTCCAGCAGTGACCACAGTGCACTTCATTACAAAAGCAACCAAAAAAAAAAAAGTCATACTCTGTTTGAAAGCCTCTGCAGTGATGCCGTCATGAAAGGGAACCTTGAGGAACGTTGACCTGGTTTCCTTGAAGTCACTCACCATCAGCATACTGTGTGAGGAAGACAGGCATTTTCGTTGTAAGCAGAACGAAGGGTTTTACACTTTAGAAATTCGGGAGCTGTTGCTTCTTCTTGTGGAGAATGTGAAAGGTAACACTGAATTCCCTTTTTATGATCACTTGAAAAGAGTTCATTCTGGAACTCTTGAGACGACATTGACTTCAGATATTTTTTTCCACCTTATTCGGCCTCAGTGCTACGAAGCTCACGCAGTAAGACGGTATTATTCTCTGAGGTGGAGCGATGGATGAGGAGTGGATAGCATGGAAAACAACTCATTGCAGTATTATTGGCTTACAATAAGGAGGGGGTGGATCAATGGTCTTACTGTACTTCCGGGATCTGTGTGATCCTCAGCGTAGCTTCCCTCATGTCAGAAAGAGACACCTCCCATAATCAGCCACTCCTTGCGGAAGGTGCCACCCCAGCTGTTGGCAGTCCTTACCTACTCTCCTCTCTCTTTTTGCTCTTTGTCTTGCAGCACCTAACAGAAAAGCCAGCTCACAGCACACACTCTCTTCAATGTTTGCTTCCTTTCACCCACGTCACTCATCAGTTCTTTACTTTCTTTTCAGAGTAGCATGATGTTCCATTGAATGGACATCGTATATTTTTATCTCTGTGTTCACTAATTAATGGCAGCTGAGACTTGCTCCAAGAGGGGACATCATTGTCTTTGGCGGCATAACTACGCGTGCTCCAGTGGATGGCTCCACACCCCCGCTGATGGGGGTATCACTGGATCACCAAACCAAAAGACAGGAAAGTGTCATGGGGACTTGGAGGAAAGGTGGGTGGGTTGGTATGGATGGAGGAGGAAAAGAGAGGACAGAGCTGTGTATTTGTTATTGTGCTATTGCTGTGATAAAAATACACGACCATGGCCATTCATAGAACCAGGATTAGGGCTTTTGGTTCCAGATGGTTAAGACAGTTGGTGAGAGCAGACTGACTTGTGGCTAGAGTGGAAAGCTAAGAGCGTGTAGCTTGACCACAGACAAGAAACAAAGAGAGCTGGAACGGACATACCTTCTGAAACCCCAACGCCCACCCCCAGTGGTATAGTTCCTCCAGCAAGGTTACACCTCCTAACCACACCAAACAGAACAAACAACTGGAAACCAAGTATTTAAATGCCTGAGACATAGGGAAGTCACCGCATTCAGATCACCACAAAGTATATGACCAGAATGTATTATATACATGTATAAAATAGTAAAAATAAATATTAATGAATAAAAATGCAAAAAAGTTGGTTGCTACGAACAGCAAGGCCTTTAGCCATTTTCCTAGTCACTTGTAGGGCATAATAAGGGACAGTAAAGCTGGTGGCTGTAACCCCAGCACCTCATTTAATGAAATTTCTCTGGGTCTATGCCCCTTTGTTATGTTAGTAGCAGTAACTATCAGCCCAGTCCAATATTAGTTGTAAGAACGGTGTAAGCATTATATGCCCTGTTTCCTGTAATGGTGCAAAGGGATCTTTCTGAGAAGTGCACACAGACCTTGATGTGATTTAGTAACAAACAGCAGTCATAATTGGTTACTTCTAGCTCTTGCAAGAGAGAGATGAATGGGATTGTGGAGACAATGACAAGATCCTGCAACTTATGTAAAGGACCTTGACCAACAGATTTTTGAAATAGTCTTAATATTAGCAGGCACATGAGAGCCAACAGTAAATTTCGCCAAAGGACAAATGTCTCTCTTGACACTTAGGCAAAGAATGTGTTCCGGGAACTGAGAGTCTGTCTTTCCAATTCACCCACTGCACCCTTGAGGCATATATACCTAGCTGAAAGGGTGATGTGGGTTTAGTGCCTAATGCAGTTTTTACAGGAAATCAGGGCTATACTGTTTTCCACAGCTCTCCCTCTCCGCCGCCTCCTTTTCACTTTTATTTTTTCTTCGACTTATCCTCCTCAGTATTTTCTCAGCAGTGCAGATAAAAAGAAATGCCGTGCCAAGAAAACTACAGCTACATTCAGGGTCAGGTAATATCATGTGAGGTCTCCCAGCTCCAAAGAAGGATCAGTGGACTAAAATGAAAACCATTTAGAATATTTAAAACAGTAATGAAACCCTGACAGGATGGGACCACAGCAGTCTGGTGTCAAGCTGGAAGCAAGGACTGGCAGGTGTGCTACAATGTAATCCAAAAGTAGTGGCTAGCTTTATATTTCTTCTCCAAGATTCTGATATAGAACTCACCATTGGAGCATGTGTGTATTCAGAGGCTAAAGGCTTTTGCATATCAGTATTTTCCTAATAATTTTGGTTGTGGTCCAGAGATGTGAGAAACGAACATTGTTGTATGCTTTAATATAAGTGACCAAAAAATTTTTGTGAAGCAGTATGATATAACATATCAGGCAGAGGTCAGAGGACAACCGTCAGGAGTCTGAGTCTGTTTACTCTTCTCCTTCTATCATGCTATCTGGGGTCGGAACTCAGGACATCAGGCTTGGACCCTTATTCACTGAGCCATCTCATTGGTGTGTACCATGTTTTTAATATGGTTGTTTAAAAAATAATCACAACTCACTGATTATATGACTTAGAAACTGACTGAGCACCCTCATCATGAGAAACCCTGCAGTGAATGGCACTCAAGGTCTGGTCCAGAGTTATGACTGCCGGGGAGCAAGGACACAGAGAGCTGTAAGTTATATTAGCGCTATGCAGAGCTCTTTTTTGAGCACAGACAAAGCCAAGGATTATAGATTAGACAAGGTAAAGTGTCACTTCTTTAGCATCTCTGGTAAGAATTAAAGATGAGCACTAGAACTCTGGTGGGGGTGTGTGATGGTTCATGTTGCCAACTTGAAGGACCCATCCATGACAGAAGCCTCTGTGAAGGGTTTCCAGATTAGGTTAGAATTTTCTTGATTAGGGCTGAGCTGAGAAGACTCCTCCATACATGGCAGGCACTTTTTGCAATGATCCTGATGTGAGGAAACACAAGGGACATAGTTTTCTACTTTTGTGCCTACTAGCTGTCACCTCTTGCTGGTGAGTTGTTGCTGCTACTACTGCCGCATCT
>LOEQ01007287.1:57476-70141 GCA_001685075.1 Bramus lutescens | reverse complement strand
TAGATATCTTAATTAATGGACCCATTTTAGGGTTGGCAAGAGTCTTGACTCTAGAGGGGATCCAAGTTTTCCAAGATGTCCCCAGCTTGTTCCTTGTGCAGCTGAGGAGAGGGCGCCTGAATTGGCCCCATCCTATAGCCACACTGATGAATATCTTGTATATCACTCACTATTTCTGAGGCTTGGAATTTATTGACAACAGCATGGCTGTTAAGAATTGCCATACTCACCATAAGGCACATCCTACTAAAATATGGAAATACTGGTGAACGGCTGTTGCCTTGACTCCTTTCGTAAGTGTTCTTTGGACAGAGTGGCTTTATTCATATGCTTTAGTGGTGTTTCATCTGGAGGCCTAAGCCCTTCCAGCCTTGCTCCTTAGCCTGGCAGTGGCATATGGAGCCCTTCCCAGCCTGCCAACCTTTCAAACGCCCCAACTTTCAATCAAAGCACAGTGCTGGCTGCTCTCCCCACTGTCCGCTGTGTCTCCCCGGCTCCCCTCTACTCGATTTCGTTTTCTGTGTGTGCACCTATTCCATACGTATCTCCTTCACTCCCATGCTCACAAGCCGCCACCCCCGTTCTCAATTGGCATGCTGTATGTCTTCTCTTAGGATGCTTCCCGGCTTTTGCTTGGTATTCAAAAGAACAAATGCTCTACCACTTTAGTTCCAACCCGGCATTTTGTTTTGTTTGTTTACTTTTTTCATTTTTGAGATTATAATTTAAGCAGAGCATTTCTCCCCTCCCTTTCCTCGCTCTACACCCCCCTATATACCGCTCTCCACTATCTTTCAAATTCATGTCCTCTTTCTTTCTGCTAATTTTTATTACATGCACTCTATGTACACATGTATATTTTCTCAAATCTAACACATTCAGTCGATATAATGTTACTTGTATGTGTGTTTTAATCACTTACTTTTTAACACTGGAGAACTATTTGGTGTACTTTTCTCTGGGGAAGACTATTTCTCCCATTCTCAGCACTCTTTAGTGTGTGTGTGTGTGTGTGTGTGTGTGTGTGTATGTTTGTGTGTGTATAGGACTGAAGCCTCTTGGTTCTTTCTCTGTTTACTTTTGCATGTCATCTATTGGTGGCATGTCAATTGGTATCAATATGGGTGTAGCTTCTGATGTTGCTAGGCGAAACAATCTCACAGCAAACTCCATCATCTGCTGGGTCTGACAATCTTTCCATTCCATCTTCCACAAATTTTCCCATTTATTTACTTTTAGTGCCAAAGATGTGCTTTTCATTCTACAGATAATCCATAGAAACCTTAAAATTGTGCATTAGCTGTGTTTCATATAAATAAATACTGCACATTCATTGAAATAGAGTCAAGTTGCTATCATATTATCCTGGTTGTGCTTTACCTTATATTTATTTAAATATACAATATTCCTCATATAACAACACAATACCTTTTGATCAAGATGTTTCTGCTCTATTACTCCATTTAAGCATGGAAGGAGGTATTCGTTAAGACTAGACACACTGACATGCTACCTTTTTTCATTGACTTTCTGTTCTGTAGCCTGTCCTAACCCTCACTTTAGCTTTATAGCTTGCCAGTTCCTTTATTACAGTTTTTCCTTGGCTTCCTCAAATGCCAGTGAACTGCATTCCCATGGAGTAATGGAGTGTGTATCTAATAGTCAGAACTTTCTCTACCTTTTTAGGATGCCAAAATATTCTCCCACTTTGGGGAATATATGCTTATACAATTTCAACACAGTCCTTATGCATCTACCTCATCTCACTAGAGGACATTGTTTCATATCATACGTCTTTATTTTTATACCAATAACTATCCATCTTACAATATCTATACATGGCAACTTGTTAGGAATGAGAGGTATAAACAGGGAGGGGCAGTATTCTTGAGCTTCTGTCTTTGAAAGAAAGTAAGGAGAATTACAGTAGCAATGTTAACAGAGTATGCTCATGTGCTTTGGAAATTCTGTTTGAAAAAAATGAAATCATGACATCCCACACTTCTTGTACTCAATAAAACATATGCTACCGTATTTTGTTCTCTGTTTATTTCTGCTTCCAATGATATGTAAGTCTACTACTTATGAAACATTCCCCTGACTGAAAGTAAAACAAGAGAGGCAGGAGATTAATGTATTACCTTTTCATCTCTTGGTTTGAAGTTGCACAGAGGCAAAATATTCTATTTCCAGACTGGGGTATACAGTTAAACACGAATGGTTTTCCCAAGCTGCTGTCAACATCAATTTCTGCTCCTTCTAATTTTATTATGTCTAGAGGTGGCCACTTCTCTTCATCCTAAAATTGATAAAAATAAAGTTCATTTAGTGGAGAAAATGAAAAAGGAAAAGGAAGAAAATGAGTATTTTGAATTGATTATGTTTTCCTTAAAATGAAAAAAGTAAAACACACTTTGTAGATTATATTTTCCTTAGCATATAACACAATATACCAAATTATCTGTAATTCTTAGATACACTTTGAATAGCTGTTATGAAGATGAGCTTTATTTATGTCCATTTGGTGAAGCATTATGAATACCAGCTTTCCTGTCACCGAAAAGGACATCAAAAGAAATCTGTATCACACACTATACATTATAATGATGTGACATCCAGAGTTGGCACCTACACCCTGCCTACTCTGTGTCAGGTCCTTTCTAAACCATTCCCATCAACTGTCCGGCCTGACAAAAGCTCACGAGATGGCTTGGTCTGTCATCTCTGTGTAATAGACCATAGACAGCAGCACAAAAGGACCTCAGAATTGTTTTCTGGAAAGGACAACACTTTAATGTACAATGACATTCATGTAAAACTAAAATCATTTAAAGGTAAATGGTCTTTCTTTTCATTTATGTTTTAGCTATTTCTTAAAATTCCCTCTTCATTATCCTGTTTTTACCATCCCTGCAATGAGATATAACTTGCTTACTTATCATGAAATCACTCACTGTGCAGCTCCATATCACTGATGTTTAAGAAGTTTATGGAGTTAAGACTATACCAATGTAATCTAGTTTTGAAATTGCTACCCCTTCCCAAATCACAGATGAATAGACATGTTGTGTGTTCTTATGCTTTTGGCATTCTTGGATGTTTAATATAAGTGGAACATTATAACTTGTGGTTTTTTTTTTACTTGGTGTATTTTTTTAAACTTTAAAGTTGCAGGAATTGGCACTTCATTCTTTTTTAAGACAGTGATATTCTATTGTAGGAGATGTGACAGTCTGTTTCCCTTTGTATAAGCTGACAGATTTTTTTCCTGGGGCTATTTTGAGTAACACCTCTGTGAATATTTGTGCACATGTCTTTGGCACACAGGTAAATGGATACAAGGATATTCTTCAACTACAAGTAGTATCTCATACTTTTATGAAGTTTTCGTGAACTATATCTTAATATTCACTGTTTTAGAGGAAGACTATTAGGTCAAATGGCAAGCTTCAGTATTACACAGATGACATAGAAACAGAACATGATCCTTGTCTTCCATCAGCATCTTTCCGTACTGCATCTATGTCTGGCTTCTTGGACCACTGGGATACAAGGACTATTGGTTTTTGGAATCAATGACGAATGCTTGGGTTATTGAAAAATTTTTGCAACTTAGTTGGACTTTCAGGAGCATCTTAAAGGTGAATCAGAAATAGAAATGGAATCTAATGAACTTATTCTATTGGTGAGCAACTGATGTGTTCACTGAAAGTAATACCCACCGAGTCTGCCGGGAGAGGGCCTACTAAACAGACTAGGTGATGCTGTCCTTAAGTGTCAGTAAGATGTGGTCGCTCAGGGAATTCAGGGTCCTTTCACATCCCGGAATATGGCCCTTAGTTATTTAAGAGGTTATTTTCTGTTTGCTCAAGTTACGTGTGTATGAAAAAAAACGAACAATAACTTAATGGACTGGGTTTAAAAACCAGGAATACTTTCTCTTACAGGCTCTGTACCATGGCCAAGATGACATTTTTACTAATCTCAGCTGCTGCCTCTCATCCCTCACTGATGAACCTGCTCTGTCCCTGGTAGCAACTGCAGTAAAACTTTGGTCACGGGGCATTGCAGCAGGTGTGGGATCTCTTGCAGCTGTGCTTTTTTGGCTTATTCTTTTATCTCCGTTTCACTGGTACAAGAACCTCTAAACCCCTCTTGGTGAGATCCAGATGTTGAAGAAGAGATTCCATTCGATCTAACCCTAATACTGCCTGCAGTGTGGTGCCAGGCTCATCAATCACATGTTTTCTAGCAATAAAGACAATTAAACCTGGCTTCAATTTTACTGTCTTGCCTTACAAACAACAAGAAAAACAACAAAAAAAATCTACTTCCTTAAGCCAAATCTAGTCTTTTGCCTTGGCGAAATATTAAATTGCCTCTATTTGATCCCTTCCCTAACACTCTGCCAAAAGTCTTTCTCAGCTGTGATGGAACAATGAAAATTTCTTCACGGCTGCATTCCCCACAACTTTATATTCTTTTGTCCAAGGCACAGAAATCCTCTGGCACTGCTCTCTGTTCCTGAGCAAGTTCAGCTGCTGTCGATGTTAAGGACTCATTAAAATAGCATGGATGCTGAGGGGATTTAACTAGGAATTGTTTAGTGATGTCCAGAAGCTATAGACTGAGAATAAAGGAACTCAGGCTGTTTGTGCCAGAAGACCTTGGGTAATGTTGGGGTTGTCTATCATGGAAATTTTATTTTTTGCAGGATGAATTCCAAAGGTCAGAGTGTTCAGACATGGGAAACATCAAGCGATAATGATGACAAAGACCCAACCTAGAGTGAATGTGCTTCTGAAATAGATTATCTTTATGGAGAAGAATAAAGACAAGACAAGGGCATTTGTGTTTTTGAGGCTTTCTGCTAAAATAAAACTACCTGCAGATGCCTCTGAATTTCTGTTTTGGTCGAAATTTTGGTTTTAACATGATAGAAATTTGTTGTTGACGCATCTCCCAGTCTTTGAAAAATAAAAAATAAAATGGGGACACTGGGTGCATGGTTCATTTTGACTGGGGGTACAACCCTGAAAACCCACAGACTTTTAAGGAGGCAAGGAAAAGCATATTTAACAATGAGAAAGAGATCATTTTGAGTGAAGAAAAACAGAGCCAAGACAAATCTAGACAGAAAGAAAGGCTGTCTTAAAGGGGAACATCCCAGGAAAGGTGAATACGATGCAAAGCTGAGAAGCTATGAAACTCGAGGGTTGGAACAAAGTTGTGGAATGTCCATCAGAACTTTGTTAACGACACTGGGCACCCTTTATCTCTAGGTGGTTGTTGGAACAACTTCACTCTACCTGCAACTAAAACCACCATTCCTTGATAGTCATGAGAAGACACTTATGACTGACCATGCCCTAGGACCAGGGGAGAAGTCAAGGGCATGGGTGAGAAGGAAGGAGGGAAAGGGAGGGCTTTCATTGCTGTGCCGTTTGCTATCTTTGTATTGTGGAGAAATAGAAGCCATGATTCTTGAGGGACTAAAAGCCCCTCCCTAGATTATTTGAGATTACTTGTGTATGCTTTTATTTATTTGTTTGTTTGTGTTTCATTTTTCTCCTCTAGGCAGGCAGGGCAGGATGCAAATGACAGAAAAAGAAAGTCAAATGAACATGAAAATCACAACCTTGTTTACGTGTAATAATAGTTTCTCAATGCTTCGTGATTTTTTGACCTTTCCTTTTACTCTGTTTAAAAAACAATGAGACGGAGGCAATTTCACTGCAGCCATTCACTTTTTAAAGCAGAAGTACATGTGTAAGGTATTTCATCTTTCCAGAGAGCTGTGGCTCTTTCCCTGTTTTTATAAAAATCCCTGGCTGCAGATGTGACATCAACAGAGGTAACTGGCTGCCAACTGAGAATTTTGTGCTCTCTTTTTCAGTTGGCCTGAAGTGGGGAATCAGGTTTGCAATGTGATAAATACAGGCTGACTGCACTATGTTGTTTCCTGGCAGCAGCCAGATTCCAGGCTCCAGGAGGCCCTAGGAGCCCTTGCAGCTAAAGGAGTTTGTCATCATGGGAGTTCTTGCAGCTAAAGGAGCTTGTTGTCATTGGGTAAATCCTGATGCTATGCCCAGACAAACAGGTTTCTTCTTGAAAGTTAGCCAAGGGGAGGGTTGCCAACAGTATTTGAGTTTGGACTAACCAACTCTACAGCTTTGAAGAGAAATTTATGTTCTCAATTGAATGGCTCGGTTGTTACATTTTCCTTGGCTCCCAAATCACTCCTAGAAGTATACCCACTACTAAGCAATACTTATCGTTGCGAAAGGAGACTGAAGGGCTTGTAATGGTGGCATACACCTTGAATGGCAGTCCTCGCAGAATGAAGACAAGATTATCATGAGATTGAGGCCAATATAAGCTACACAGGGAGTGGAAGGAAAAACCAAGGTGTATACCAAGACCTTGTCTCCACACTCCCACTGTTACAAATTAAAAAGCTGTGCAGTAGAGAAACTGGATTAGCAGCCTGGAATTCTTGGGTAAAACAAAGGCATTCTGTACCATATGCTCTTTGATGAAATGCTTGTTTTAAAGTGTCCTGTCTAAATGCACGACAGGGCTCACAGATTTTCCAAGAACACCTTCCAAGGACGCCAGTGGATGTGGGAAACAGAGAGTGCTTGATCCTGGTTATAAATATTTTTCTTCATGCCTTGCAATGTTGCCATATAATACAAGACTTAGTTGATCCCTCGGGGTTTTGGGCCACACATTCGCATCAATACGTCTACACATTATGAACATAATTAACTAAAGTAATAGGCACAAAACCATGTCACCATGACAGGTGATCTAATAATCGAAATGGCTACTAGGTGACTAATAGCAGGGTAGTCTATAGAGCGTAGTACTTTACAAATGTCCTGCTTTATGTCCAGAAAGGGATGCAATGGGATGATACATTACATTGCTCAGAAAGGCTGGCAATGTGAGATGGATTATTTGTTTCTGGACTTTTTCATTTATGGCTTTTGAAACACAGTTGACCATAGGCAATGGAAACATTGAAACCTTAGAAAGTAAAAGCATAGGTACAAAGGGACTACCATGGTATTTTTTTTTTGTAGATGGACTCTACAGCCAGAGAAGTGGAGTTTGAATACTACTTATACTACCCAGTGGGTCAATTAGTGATCTGCTATTGACTTCATAATCACTCCATGCCCAATTTCTTCTTCTGCAAAATGAAACTACTACTACTACTATTATTATTGTTATTATTAGGCTTTTTGAGACAGGGTTTCCCTGTAGCTTTGGAGCCTGGCCTGGCACTAGCTCTTGCAGACAAGGCTGGCCTTGAACTCACAGAGATCTGCCTGCCTCTGCCTCCCGAGTGCTGGGATTAAAGACGTATGTCACCACCTCCTCCAGGCTGAAATAGAATTATTTTAGGAATTAACCAGACGTAAAGTGTTTAAGACAATGTCTGGCTATTTATAAATGGTATATAAATGTTTGGGCTAAGACGTTCCTGCCACCCCCCGACAAAGGCCAACTCCGTGACAGAGAACCAGGCTTTCTTATTGCTAGAGAAGTAACTACTGGATCTTTGTCAAGCCTGCCTTTCCTGTGCCTAGATTAACTACCTCAGCACTGGTGAGTTGTGCTGATATTTTGTTTGTACTCTAACATGTAAATCTTGCCTGACGATCAGAGTGCAGAGTTAAGCCACTAGTTAGCCATAGGAGCCAGACAGTGGTGGCACACCCCTTTAATCCCAGCACTCGGGAGGCAGAGGTAGACAGATCTCTATGAGTTCAAGAACACCCTGGGCTACATGAGATGGATCTAGTCTAAAAGAGAAACAATGCCAGGCAGCGGTGGCTCCCACCTTTAATCCCAGTACTTGGGAGTCACATGCCTTTAATACCAACACTAGCGAGGTGGAGCCTGGGGAGGATTTGGCTGGGAAGAGAGAGGAATGTAAGGTGGGAGACAGGAGCTCAAGGCATTCAGTCTGAAGATTCATGGAGACAAGACCTTAAATACTCGGACTTTGGTCTGAGGAGTCATTAGAGGTAAATAAAAATTTTTTTCTAGTTCTGTCTCCTTTACTTCTCTGATCTTTCAGCATTTACCCTGTTATCTGACTCTGGATATTTATTATTAAGACCAATTAGAATTCACACTATAAAGAGTTTCTTTCCCCTTTTATTCTTCCACCATTCTGTGGTTCTTGTATCATCTGCTACGTGTTTTATTGGACACTCATGGTCTCCCTGGATGCTAGAGTCAAACTGATTTCCGATCAGGCATCTCACTATTTTTTTTTCTTTCTCACAATTAAGGAGATTGAATTCAGGGCCTTGCAAATGCTAGGCAAGTTCTCTGCCACTGAGCTAGGTCCTCTCTTACGCCAAGTCTTTTGCTCTTTTTTTCTGGTCATTTTCTCTGATTGTTGGATTTCTCTAAGTCTAGTGTTTCCATTATTTGTGGTCATTGGTTAAGCATGGAGCCCTTGCTGTGAAAGAAATGCTTTAGTGTTGGGCCAAAATTATCTAAGGGCCTGTACCTCGAGGCCTGTAGGACAGAGAAAAGCCCGGCTCGAGGTTGAGGGAACTGAGTGAGAATGAGACAGAAAAATCTAGGTAGATGCCCCTCCATCCAGAGGGAGGGCTTGGCTGTCTCTCATTGGCTGGAGGTACCCCCACATCACACAATGTCACTTAACCTATATAAACTGATACTCACAGTAATAAACTGAGTTCCTGCTTTGACTTGACTCCCTATCGCATCTGATTGTCCTGTGTCGTGGGGCTACAGAATGGGTGGGGAAAACACTCACCTTTCTCTGGGGCATAAAGAGGTTAAGAAAGCCTAGAAACTGGCACCAGAACATGGGGTGACTGGTCTCAGGGCAAAGCGGTTGTCAAGGTGAGTCGGGCCCTATGATGAGTAACGCAACTTCACACAAAAATGACACAGTGCTTAAGGTGCTGAGATACATGCTAGTCTCCCGAGGCTTGGAATTGTCAGACCACAATGTGATCCAGGCATGGGAGGATATAATTACCCTGGCCCCCTGGGCACCCACCCGGAATCTTTTCTCATGGAACATGTGGAACCAGGTGGAGACTCAGGTCAGAGAAAAGGAAAAACACTTTGATATACCCCCCACCATTGGGATTCCACCCAACTATTATGGCTCTTAAGGCATTTTTTTTCACCCTGCTGACCTGCCTCCCCCCCAATGGCGGATAAGGAAAAGGTCAGAGACCGGGAGAGGTCTAAAGAATCCAAAAATAACCAACTGGCTAGGAGGGTAGGGGGGAAGTTGATAGGTGAGGAGCAGGAAAAGGTCAAAGATTAGGCGAGGTCTTAAGAATCCAAAAGTAACCAATTAACCAAAAGAAATGTTGAAAAGGAGACAGATGAGGGGGAAGATCAAAAATGGGTGCAATTCACTGAAAAGTGGTCCCAAGGGAAAGGAATATGGCAGGCAGAGGCAAAGACTAAAATGGAAAGTAGATATTGTCTGTGACGAGGAGTGGCTGCCTCCTTATGCCCCCAGTCACCCTGGAAAGGATCAAATGTTAGAGGGAAATGAGACAAATAAGAGGGCTCCATTCTTGCCAGGAGGAAAGGAATATACACTTGGGTGGGGTTGGCTGGAGACAAAGGAAAGTTCAGACCTCTGATCCTCCCGGGGTTGTCTGCAAGCCTCCTGAGACAAGATTTCTTAAGATAAATGGATGCCGTTATTACCACTGACCACCTAGCCTTTTATGATGGTAAAACTGAGCAAGGTGTCATCTGACAGACCCCCGACACCTGGATTCATCCCTAAAAGAGGAGGCCACTGCCCTCAGAGTCCTCTCCATTAGGTGAGCACCCAGTAAGTCGGTATGGGTGGAGAAGTGGTCATTACCTGGACTTAAACTTAAGATGCTCAAGGAAATCACCAGACATCTGCTTAAGGAAGGACAGATAAGGCCCTCGATGAGCCCCTGGAACAGCCCTGGGGGGCACTTTCAGAGTGTACTCTCTAGTCGATCAAATAGCTGATATGCTCAAGTTCTTGACATTTATACCAGTGTCTCAGATCATCCAGCAGTTAATGCTGACTCTTCTGCCTTTCAAAGTGTGGGCTAATATCCATCACCAAAATAGGCTCTACCACTCCATCCCAGGGATCTAGACACAGAAGCCAATCAGTTATGAATAAGGACTGAGCTTCTCTTGTCAGACTTCTGGTACTTTAATGTGACAATCCTTCGGAGTCTCGTGGATGTTCAGAAGAGCCTAAAAATGCTGTTTCCTACTCTGTAGCCCTTGAGACTTTCTCTAATGTAAGTGAAGCTCATCCAGGGCTTTCCTTGGATAAAGATGACATGGTCAGGATTCCCAGACAATTCAGATGGGGTGCTAGTCCAGATTTCTGCTCTGTGTGCTCTTCTATGATCTGTGAAGTTAGATATTTGAGAATCTAATTTTTCTTCCCTAGGAGTCGCTCAAAACACTGGACCCCTAAAGAAGATGGCTTGACTAACTGCCCAATCAAATAGAATACCACCATCTCTCTTATGCCACACTGTACTTCTTCCTGTTCCCAAGTACCAGTCATGGCTTAACTAAGCACTAAGAGTTCTGATGGCTGTCATGATGCAGGCCTCACGTTCTCTGGACTTCACATCAGCATCAGTAACCAGATACCCTGCAGACCTCTGACCTGCAGCATACCTGTTTCGCAACCTTGGTTCACCTGAGCACAGTTATTTTGCTTTTTGTTGTGTTTTTGTTTCCCCAGAGACTGTTGATTGGTTCTGACTGGGCACTCCAACATCCAGTGAGCCCCAGCAAACTTTTTCAATGATATCTGAACTCTCCCTTCCAAATATGTCCTTTTTGAGCCTCTTTCTTCTGTCTTAAGATAGATTTTAGGGATCCCGATTTACATCTGTAATTACAATTCCTCTTTCATATTCTTAGGCAATAATTCTTTGTATTATATTTCTTGTTTGTGTTAAATTTCATTTTTTGTTAAGTTTGTAATAATTGTTTGTTCAAACAATTCTATGTGTTCTAAGGAAGGTGATCTTTCAGCCATAATTGATATTTGAATGAAGAGAATTTGAGTTAAAGTTTAGGCTTCATAATTTGAATGCGCTTCATCCAGTTGTCTGAAGGACTCAAAAAGAAATACTGACATTCTACAATGAAGAAATTGGTCTTTTCATCCTCCCCCCTCCCTCCCTCCCTCCATGCCTTTCTTTCTTCCTTCTTTCTTTCCTTTCTCTCTGTCTTCTTCTGTGCTTGGGATCAGTTCCAGAGACTTATGTGTGCTGCCCAACCACTAATCTACCTTCCAAACTCCACTATATGCAGTCTATCTACTGTATTAACTCAGATTGATATAGTATGAGACCATCAGAAACGCACCCTTGAGGCTTTCCCCTGGTTTTCCAACCATCCTTTTTATGACTGTTACGAACAGAACAGTAGGGAAGTGTCACAGGTTCACGCCATTCTTCTCCATGCCTCTGCTCAAGTTCTCCATCACTTTCCCATTTCCCATCTTCCATTCCAGTCCCAACCATCCTTCAAGGTCCCTGCTTAAATTTCTTTTTTTCCTGAAATCTTGCCTTTGTAACTTCCATCAATCTCTGTCTTCTCACAAAGCATGCCTGTGTCACGCTACTCAGTGTTGAATTATGTAGGCAGTATGCGGATCTTCTTTGAAAAAAATGATGTGGAGCTCTAATTGTGCACGAGGATTCTGCTATGTACTTTTTTCGCCATGGTGAATTTTGAGTAGGAGAAATGATGCTGATGGTACTAACAGTAACTTCCTGAGTGTGAACTATTTGCCTGTCATTTTTACATGATCCTGTTTCATGCTGTGACTTGGTAAAACACCCTCCATATTTTGTGTGTGAGGAAAAGAAGCCTAATGTCTTGTCTGTGGGCATGAAGATGAATGACTCTTCAGCAGAGGGAAAATTCGTTCAGGTCAGCCTGATGTTCCCTTCTTAGGAGGTTCAAACTCAGTCAACAGTAACATTGTGAGAAGTTTTTCCAGATGAACCAGTTGAGAGGGCAGAATAAAACTTTTAATTTTAATTATTAAGCACTATAGTTACATAGATATCACATAGAATTTACCACTTTAGACATTTTGAGTGAAGCCATTTCCATCAGTCATCTTAAGAACACTCTTTATCATCACAAGCTGAAACTCCAAGTCACCAACATTGAATCTCTTACCCCAGTTCCTGGCAGCCACTTCTGTATTTTCTCTTTCCATGACCTTGACCACTTGAGAATCTTAGGCAAGAGTTGCATACAGTATTTGAACTTTTGTGACTAGCTTAGTTCACTTAGCATAATATCTTTAAGGTTACAGAATGTGTTAGAATTTACTTTCTTTTAAGAAAATGTGATAGGAGCTGTAGAGGTGACTTGGCAGTAAACATTACGTATTGACCCAAGTTTGATTCTCAGCATTCATGTCGAATGACTCCCAGCTGACTGAAACTCTAGCTCCAGGGGAATCCAGTATTCTCTTCTGGCTTTCATGTAGACACATAGACACCCATATACTTACAATTAAAAATAAGATAAATATGTTAAAGATGTAATAATATTCCACTGAATATCTATCATCTATCTATCTATCTATCTATCTATCTATCTATCTATCTATC
>LOEQ01007287.1:39335-54866 GCA_001685075.1 Bramus lutescens | reverse complement strand
GATGGTTAGGATCAACATAGTAAAAATGGCAATTCTACCAAAGGCAATCTATAAGTCTCATGTTTGAGTTAGTGTTTTATAAATAAGTTATTGTAGAGTTTAATTGGAGTGTGGTCCATTATTCCATTAATGTATGACCCTAATTCAAGTCATCTTCCTTGCCATTTTGGGACAGTCTTACGCTCTTGTTACTTAGCTTCTTCCTAGTGTCAGCTGCCCTTTACTCTTGACAGGTTGTGGGTCATGGGTATGAGAGGGTAAAAGTGGGAAGGAGACATCCAATACCTATGGAAGTGTGGCACTAACTAATTAATATAGAACACAGCAATACATCAAGACCAAGATAGTGGGTAGAAAATAATTAAAAAGCATTTAATCTTTACTTTAAATGGGGAGCCTGGGATTTTTTTTTATGTAGTTCTAGATTGCAGCCAGCATACTTCAAGCCCAATTTAATATTCTTTTATAGCCCATATTCTCATAGCAGAGATAGACATGAAAATGAATAATTACCACTCAATAAGAAGTTTCAGGGGGTGTCTCCTTATCAAAGGTAGCAATAGTTCCTAATATTGTTATAGAAATCTTCCTTAGGCTCTTTTTTTTTTCTTTAAAAAATAGGACTTGACAAAATTAAGTCACAAACTGCTCTACATTCTAAGTGGTCTGTTCTTACAGAACCAGTATCAAGCCAAAAGCTGGCTTTAAGGGTGCCTCTATCATAAAAGTAGCCTCTGATTTTCAAGTTTCACAAGGACTTGATTCTGACATACTCTGCTTCTGACTAAATGCATCTCTAGGTTTCCCAACTCCAACCCTCAACTTCTGCTTTGTTATTCATTCATTGAGGCAGAACTATCATGTCTCTCATGAGACCCCTAGACTCTCATCCTGTGGCCTTTATAGTTTTTTCATAATTCTGTGCTGTTCTTTCTCTAGGACATGACTGGCTACGACTGTCCCATCATTTAGTGAGCTGGTAGTCTCTCCTCAGAGAAGTGTACCCAAATGGTCGTTCCTAGCTAACATTCATCCAACCCCAGTTCTGTTCTCCTAACTGTGATTGTCACTCTTAAACCTAACATTCTATTTAAGTTTCTACTGATATAAAGATGATATTGCCCCATGAGAAAAGTAGCTTTCTTCATCACTTCTATATCCTTGCTACCTTAAACTATGCTTAGCGTCCATTTGTTGAATTAAAGAAGTTATTATTTTTTTAAATAAACCCCGGGAATACTGGATGTCATCTTTCGTGCCTAAGCTTTCCCCTTTATCCATGCTTTCAACATCTTCAACGAGGGATGATTCACTTTCCTCTCTCCCAATATCTGGGAAGGTCAGGCTGCTATAAGACTTTCTGAATGAATGTGTAGAATGTGTGGTACTGAGGCAGAACACTCCCTTTCTTTTAAGCATTAAGTCAGAGAGATCAGAACTAGTAGCTGGCACAAAAGCTCTACTCCACATAGCATTCCCTGCGACTGAGATGTGGCATCCCAAGTGGACCTTAGTGTTCATCAGAGTAATTCCCTTTAGGCCTTTGTTATGAAACATTTCTTAAATTAGAAGCTAGGGCTAAAGGATTTTTTTCTGAAGAATTATTTATATTTATTTTACACCTGTGTTTTGTCTTCATGTGAGTAAGTGTACCATGTGCATGCAGTGCCTAAAGATGCACTTCTCTCTGAGAAGGCAGTGTTGATTATATGGCTTGCAGCACTGTTGGTCCCCTGTAGGGTTTCTTCTCTTCTCTGTCTCTCTTCTGTCTTCCAGTTGAGATTTTAAAAGCAGCTGTAAGCCTCAGTAAGAGGCCTGCGGGCAAAGACCAGAGCCTGAAGTCTTGCACACACAAATGCCTCATTACAGTCAGCTAGGTGGGTCCCTCATTGGCACAAGGCAAAGTGTGGAAAGTGAGGAAGGTCTGAGAAGTGGCACTGTGTAAGAAAATGATACTTTTCCTCTCTTGTACTATGAGGAATACATGTCCACTTCTTATAAAGAAGTTATATGCAACTGGAATTATTCTTCACCCGGGAAGGCATCCATGCTTGCTCTAAATGCTATCCTTGGTCTTGTTTTTCTGCTTGTTAGGGCAGTGAAGAGCAAAGTTTGCCATAGACTGGCAGATTCTGGGCTATGAACTGTTTTTTTCTAGTGGCTAGATGTGTCTGGCTGGTAAGTTTTTTATCTGTCAAATTGGCCACCTAGTTTAGCAGCACTGACTGTTGAGGACTGATGGTTGCCGTGTGCCAAGTAATACCCAGGGCTTCCTACTTCTGCCAAAGCAAAGAGTGGTTTAGGAGCTAAGGGAATCTGGCAAGCCCAACCAGCCTTGCTTCCAACACAGACCTCCAAGCTTCTCTCTTTTTCTCACTATGCATCACTGTTATTTTCAGAGGTCTTTCAGTTTCTTTGGTGCCTCTTCAAACCATCCTTACATGGGAATCTATAGGCATTTTATTAAGTCTCTTGCTGCTGCTGTAATAAATACGCCACAATACAATGGCTCACAACTACAAAGACGGTTTGTCTTAAAGTTCTGTAGGCAAAGTCTGAAATTAGGTTCAGTGGGCTAAAGTAAACCTATTGATGGGGAATTATATCTTCTGGAGATTGTGGGGGAGAAGCTACATCTTTACCTTTTCCAACTGTAGTGGCTGCTTGAATACCCAGGCTCCCAAGCTCATCAGTCCACCTTCGTGTTCCTTGTCACAATCATCTTCCTATCTCCCTCTCATAAGGACTCTTAAGATGACACTGCGAATGTCTGGAAAAATCCAGGATAGAGTCTACTTCTCAGCACTCTTACCTAAGTTGATTATATCCGCAAACTCCCTTTTGCTGTAGTACATGCCATAAAGACTCTCCAGACTCAGTTATAGAGAGTGTCAGCATCTTAGGGGGAAGCTCACTATAAAATGTATTTCTCATCTATGTTACTGACTTCTGCCATTCAAATTGGCTCACAGAAGTCATTAAGTGCTGTATTCGCTGGTGAGAAACAGTGATGAATCCCAATATTTACTTTATAGTTATCAAGGAGATCTTATTTTGGTTGGGTAGCTCCTCCAAAGACTCTGATAGTCAAAAATTCCGAGTCTCTCTTAAAGAAGAAACCAGCTTCCCTTGATTTACGAGACTAGTGGGTGAAATTCAAATATAGATTTTTCTGAGACCCAATTCAGTATTGTTGGTTTTTAAAGTCTCTACACGTAAGAAATAACACAGCTAAGAGGACAGATCTAGGAGAGAGGCTAAGAATTAAGTCTTGACCATGCCACTTAGCATTTGTGTGAGCACACTTGTACTTCTACAGCACATATTAGGCCTTGGAAGAACAATAAAATAAGATAAGTCAAGTGTTCAATATAATGTCTTGTGGTAAAGCAAATGCTTCCTATGAGGTATATCCAAGTAACAATTAAGAGAAATCAATGACCTAATGGTATGGGGGGTACATTTTTTACTTTTTTGCCATCCTCTAATTTATAAAAAACTGAGTGAGAATCTTGGTACATACACTTGGCCAAAAGTCTGTGATATTTTCAACATCACTTCTTGTTACATTTGTGTTCGAGCTCAAACGTACTGAAACAGGTTTCCTCATCAGAAGTGAACATTTTGCAACTCACCCAGAACTTACAGGAAAGAGTCAAAGTTTACCAGTACAGAAATACTCTTTGGGGAAACAGCTCATGTGGATGGTAAAAAAGGGAGGAAAGATGGTAGAGAATTCCTTGGGCAAATGACAGAAAATTGCTTTTCATTTTCCTAAGACTGGCATCCTTGTGAGACACTTCCAGAAGGCTATATATTTTTTGTCCACCCACCCCCAGAAGAGTGAGGGAAGCATACACCTCAAACCCACATGCTAATAATTTCTTTCAAGGCCAGTGTTCATTCTATCTGGTTTAAGAGACAAATTTGTAAGAAATGAGAAGCCTCCAACAAGTCTTCATGACTTTCAGAAAAAATCTTCAGCATCCCAGTGTTCTGTAATTCTCCATGCTTCCTTTTCAACTAACCTTCAGAGATCCATTTCTTTACTCTAGTTCCCAATTCCTATTGGCTCAGTATACTCTTTCCTTCATGGAATAGGTTCTGGAATCAACTTCCATACAGTGGGAATTAAGTGCATCTTACACAGAAACCTCTATGTTCACAAGAACTCCATGAACGAGAGTTCTCCATTTCAGGAGAGCAGAGTTCTGAAGACCCAGATTCTACCAGCAAATGGCATGGTTTGATGGTCTATGAGTAGTAAATGCACCAGCATATGGTATGGACTGATGATCTAAGACTAGTGAGTACTTTTACAAGCCGCTGGTATGGTCTAGACTTTAAAGAGAATGCCAGAAAAATAATAGAGACCTTGATACGTTATACTTAAAGTTTTGACTCATTAGTAAATTGCCAAATACTCAAATGAAGTCTTTCCTGTGGAAATTTCGGTCATTTAGAATTGTTTTTATTTCGTTCTTGAGAATTACTTATAATATATTTTGATCATAATTCCCCTCTTCTAGCTCCTCCAAATTTGTCCTTCAGTCCTACACACCCAACTTCATGTTCTTTACCTCTCTCTGTAAAACAAAAACAAACAAAACTAGTCCAAATCAAAGTACAAAAACATGAAGAAGTTAAATAAGCGCAATCAGTTTAAGCAAGAGTTTAAGAAGTCTCCATTTCCTGTGTAGAAACCATCCTGAGACATGCCTAACTCCTAGATACTCATGACTCTTTCCTTTCAGTTCCATTATCTAATTTTTGCCAAACAACTTCTGTGTGTAAACAGTTTCTTGAGGAAAGAGGCACATAGAATAATGTGGTAGGGATAAATATGACCTGAAGATACTCAGGTCTCATTCAGGAGGCTGTGTTTTAGCAAAGTGTAGGAACTGAGGTGGAGAATTACCAAGGAGAAGGAAATGGTCAGGATTTTTGTGTGCTGGGGTAGCAGTATATGCTGTGGGTTTGATGAGAAAAATTAGAAAAGAGGCATTTCTAGGGCAGGTTTGAAGGTTAGGTTCAGACTGCAGAAATTAACTGCCAGACTGAAGGATTTGCCTTTGTTTTATGAAAAGGGATTACTGAAATTTTTTCAGACAAAGATGTGATATAATTTCCTATTATTTGTAAAAAAGAATCATAGAGAGGAGCCAGCCACATATTTAAGGTATAACAAACCACATTTACCACTTATGTCCCTTAAAGAAAATGTTTTTAATTTCTTCCTTAGAAGGCATTGTATACTCAAATGAATGGATTACTGAGGAAATAAGATAAAAATGGAGCATTATCTGCAAGGCAGCATTTAATTCTTTTGTATCTCAGTCTAGAGCATTGTCAGTAGAGTGATTGTTCATGGTCAAGTTTATAAGAGCCTGAAGAAGGGACCAGTTGTCTTAAAGTCATAGTTGAGTTCCATTCACACAATGGGATTACAGTAGTATTATCAACTGATTTGGAAACAGAGCTTCAGATTAACTCCAGGAATGCCATATTGCATGGAATAGCAAGGCAGTCTGAATTTGTATCTAGACAGAGTCTGCGCTCAGATCTCAGGGATACAACTCCCGTGCTAAGTCTTCTTGTTCTTGAAATGGAATAACATTAACTATCCTCATGGTTGTTAATATTAAATGTTTCTTATGTACTTCCTGGGTTCCTATTTTGTGTATAATAAGCTCTCAGTATGCTATTTTTACTATTGTATATATCTATTTTAATAAAATGTGGTGATGAAAGAAAAATCTTTTATTTTCTTTTAGCTTATTAATTTAGTACACAATGGTTTGTAAGGAACAGTAGATATTTGTTATCTGGGCATTCCATATTTATGAATCTGCCTACTTTCTAAAACTTATTTGTAACTCTCCCAGATCAATACTCACCCCACTGCCATGGTAGCTTCTTTAATTTTTATTGTTTATTTTGTTTCAATAAGTTTTATTCTCTTCATTTTGTCTGCTTGAGTGGTGGTTTCACAAATTTAAAATGGTCCCTAACTATGGTGCCAGAGTACTGTCCAGTAAAAAATACAAAGTATTCACAAGAACAAAAAGGTAGTGCTGTTTCCTATATACCATCCATAGTAGGTATGGCTCAGGCATGAAGTACTAAAAGATGTTGTGTTCAATACAATAAACCAACTACATATTTAAATGGGGGGCATCTTTGAAAAGAAATGTATGCAAAACATGGCTAGGTGTTGGTTAGTTGGTGAAAAAAAAAACGTGATCTGTGCCCTGCAGGAACCCAACACTGGGTTTTCTTGAGAAGCAGTGATTCTCTTTTCACAAACCTCTGGGTTCCTGACGTAAGAGAACCTAACTCCCAGAAAGAGTGAGAACACAGTATGTAGGAAATTGTTCTGGTTACAATGATTATGACATACGGTATGTTGGCTTTGTAAATAAATAAACATTGTTAAGAATATGTATTTTTTTGCACATTGAAGACTATTTCTTAAAATTTCTAGCAATTTTCTTTTTTTTTCTACTTTATACAGCCCAATTATGTTTATCGCATTTGCTTTAGTTTGTATAGCTGTTTATTGGAGGTTCCTAATTTTATACTACCAACTTCATGGTAAGAATCAAAACAAAATATAAAAGGTGAGCATTTTCAGTATGTTTTTCCTTGTATGTTGCCTGAGGCTGCTCATAAATGTCAGTAACGTTAAGTTATTTGTTATTTTTAAACTCAAATGATTGAATAATGATTATATACCTGCAAACAACAACAACAGCAGCAGCAACAATAACAACAACAGCAACAGGCAACAGTGGTCTTGAAAGCAGTCAAACCTTTGTATTTAATTAGGCCCTGTGGATATTCAGGGCATATAAACTCAGGGCTGAGCCTTCAGTGCATCTGCAGGAAAGGAGGCTCAACATTGTGTTGCGATGGCTGCTTTCTTTCATCTCCTCCCCTAAGTATTTCAAAAAAAGATCTTTTTTATGTCTTCAACTTTTACTTTGTTTCTGGTAGAATTGCAGAACTTAGGAACACACTGTCTTTGAGAGTCCCCATGTCCAGGAAGAAAACTGAAAGCACTAATAAATGGGTGGTGTCATTGACACAGCTGGCCTTTGACAGTCATTTAGAATTTTAAACTAGCCAAGTTAAGACCATGACATCCTTGTGATACATACCCCAGAGACTGAGCTATAGGAAGAAAATGATGTAATTTCTCTTTTTATAGCTAAAAGTATTTGCCCAAAACATAGTATTAATTGTTAGGAATATTTTACTTTGCCTGTCTGTGTTATCATCATATATAGTTTGCACTTCTGAGTCACAACATAATTACTTTGAGCCTGAAACTCTACTGACTAAAAGCAGGCTGTAAGATCCACAAAATGGCGGTGTGACAGCACACTCACAGGCAGATGTGTGCTCATTCTCCTCAGGACAATGCTATATTAGTTTGTGGTTTAGTGTCCGGATTAATTAGCTTTCCTTATTTAAAAAAATTACAATGCTTTTTGTGCTCTGTGGCAGTGATCACAGCATTGTTTTGCCTAACAATGAAATGTTTATGGCATAACAGAAGGAGTGTTAAACTTAAGGATGAATCATCCACTTGTAGTCTTATTAGTAAGAAACACTTAATAAAAATCAGTCCTCCACATTTACTGATGAGTGTGTGTGTGTGTGTGTGTGTGTGTGACGGGGGGGGGTACTTGTCAGTCATGGGCTACAGTGAAGATTTCAGGTAAAATGAAAAGTGATTTGCCTCTTGAATGTAAAGGCTACATTTTACTTATAGATGAGAAAAGAATTCCTTTAGAAAGAAATTTATGTTATAGAGAAAACACTTTGTAATATTGCTAATGTTATTGGCTAAGTTGGCTTAAGTACTGGGATTCATTAATGAAAAACCATACCTGCATTATAAAAGCATTTGGGTCTCTTAAATAAGATGTTTTGTTCAAAATCACTCCCACTTCCTAGTTAGTTTGTATGACTGACTGACTGTTTGACAGCAAGGAGGGTGGAAATTTACTACCTAAATTGAAGGCTGTCAAACTTAAGAATGAATCATACATATATCTCATTCCTTATTACTAATAAAATCACCAGTAACAACCAGTCCTCCACTTTCGAAACACTTCCTGTATTTGGATGTCTGCTACCTCTGTGAAATGTTTGTTTTAGTCATTAAAAAGATTATGTAGAAAAGTAAGTTAAATTTTGAATTTGACCTTTGAATTCTTATCTAACAAACAGTTAAAGATGTTTAAAAACAATGAATCACATTCAATAAAGTATTTTTAACTACAACATTTTAAGATGAGAGAGCACAATATATTTTAGCTGTGCTTTCTGGATGCTGATGGTTACTTTAGTCCTTTGCACTTCTGTCCTGTACAGGTAATCATTGGCTTCTTTACCCAGTATATATCCCCCACATATCCTCAAAGGCAAAGGTCATTGGAATGCTAAGCCTACCTTGGGTGACTTGGCTCTGATTTTTACAAACTTCTCTGCCAATTTTCTAGGTTATTACTAACAATGGCATGTTACAAACTTTCAGAACAACTTCAGAACCATCACTATTCCCTTCCAATAATGCAAAAGAATATGCAGAAAGTTTTGGGTGTACCTTTTAGCTATGTTTTCAATAGTCAGTTTATGTCTATATTAAAAGTAAAAAGTAAAATCTCAAAGCAATGGGTCCTCTAGTAAGTCCTAGAGTGTATACAGTATTTTCTGTCACCAATGTCATCTTGTACTCACAGGAAATGAACTTAATACATGGGAACTCCATGAACACAAAATCTGTTGAAATTTCCTTAATTTTTTAGTACAAAGTCAAAAAGGAAGACTTATTGTGCTTTTATCTCTTTAAAGGTTCTTTGATCAAAGCTGTGGTCTTTGGTGAGTTGCATAGCAGGGACTATCAACTGTGTACGTGCGTTCATATCTGCAGTGCACAGGTCAGCAGAGCAGCCACAGTCAGAGAGGAAATCTGGCACATTTCCTGCCCTTCCGCCCAGGTATCTTCTTTATACTTTTCTATTAAGAGTTTCCTTCATGCCCCACTCTCCACACCACATCAGCTGTCTTCAATTCGTTATGAAACTTTATTGCCAGCAGGTAATCGCTCCCTTTCCTCCTCCACCCATAAGGAAGTCAATCAATGGGGACTTGGCATTCACCTTTGAGAGAGGTTAGCTTCTGGTATGCGGCAGCAACAACAGATGGACTTGGATCCAGGAAGAATGCAGCATGTTATTTATTAGGGAAACGAATCTCCAGAAGGAAAGTAGAGAGACACAGAGATTAAGATTGGGTTTAGCTACAAAGGCAGCAATATCCTAAAGGCACTTCAAAGACGTGCTCATAAAACAAGAAAATTCAAAGAATGAAAAGAAGTAATGAAATTAGCAAGGTGATGGCGAGAGAGACCTCTGTGGGTAAGGGGCAAAGGCAAGGCTGCCTCCACAAAGTGTGAGTGATGTCACAATGTTCTCCCACAGATGTGCAAATCTAGACATTGGTGATCCGGGATCTGTGTGTCCAGCCATAACTCAAACCATGATCTAGACCCTTGAAGAACCTGGCGGGTCCTGATCTTCCCCTGGGGAATTTCAGACACACATTTTGAAATGTGTGAGTCAAATGATGTAAGATCGTAAAGCAAACCAACTGTATGGAAATACCAGTATCCAGCCATTAGAGAGAATGATAGGAGAGAGAACGATAGGAAAATGATAGTATCTACTTCATTGATAATGTACTATTAGAACTGGTTCCTTGTAGTATGGGGGAGCAATATCAGAGGGTATCTAAGTGCTAGAGATGGTTTATGACTGGAAAAAGGAGCAAGAAAAGGAGGAGATGTTAGACGAACAGATATCAAATTAACATAAGCTTGAGGTCATTCTTCTTGCCTGAGTTCTTAGTCCCACCACCAGCAATCAGCTTCTTCTCTCTTGGATTATCTCTTGAATTATCTAACTCTCTGACTTAATTAAAGGTATCTACTTCCCCTACACTCAAGCCTCCAGAATCACCCTATAACCACTCAAGTACAGTGTAGTTCTTTAGTCTGAATTAAGTTTTGTCAGCATCTGTCTGTCCTCGGTCGAGATGTAACTAAGGGGACCCATTTCCACCTTTCTGGTTGGTTCCAACACAAGTCTGTCTAGCTTTTCCTCACCCTGTTTCGCTACTTAGGGTTCTCTTTGTCCCATTTCTGGATACTCTTGCAACCTACTCATTTTACAAGTTTAAGATCAATTACCACTGGTTATGAGAGGACACACTTTTTCTTATTCAGACTTGCTTTTAAAATAATGATTAGCTGTGTCCTCCACAAATATAAGATTATCAATAAAAACATTTAAAAATTAATGAATGAGAAGATTAAACATGGTGCTTTAGAGAAGACCTAGTACCATAAATTAGGAAATTGAGAAGACAGGGTTAGACATTTTGCATTTCAGCAGACCAGAAATCATGTTGTAGGTTCATGTGTTTTTATTTATTAGCCCTTGTTCCTATATCATAATTTTCCAATTAGTTATCTCCTCACTCAGTGATGATATTCTGACAAAAAGACCCCAAAATATTGATCACAGTCAATTTCACAATGGTAAAATGAATATCATTCCTTTTTATTTATTTATATTTTTTAGAGTGAGGGCACTTTTAATGTTATTCCTCCTTAGTTTTAACTTAGGCTTTCCTTTCTGGAATGTGACCTATCTGTATCCTGCATGAGATTCTGGATTGACATTCTCGTACTAACCAACTCTGGCTTCTCTGTTCCCATAGCACCCATTATAGAACAATACAATCTCACGGCTGCTGATAGTATCACATCTGATGAATTCACTGTTCCCTATAAATTATTCAAAAGCAATTTCAACTTAGCAGAAATGAATTTCCCTTTCCATGAAAAGGCAAGTTTAGGTCACTTTCGCTTTAAAATAACCTAATGATATTGAAGACTAAATAGACAGATACAGAATATTTATCAAGAAATTTCTGCTTTGAAGGCTAAACTGACCTACATGCATGACCTTTTGCAAGATTCAAATGCAACTTGATATCTAGATGAAAGAACTGGGGAAGAATTAATATTAAACCGACCTTGATCTTCTTCTATTTCTGATAAAAATTTTTCAAATTGCAGATGTTCCTCTCTGTGATTTCCGAACACAGTGTTCATAGCTAAATCAGGCATTCCTTTTGCAAGCTTTTTATTTTAAGATTCCTGGAGTAGCATTTTGCGTAACTCATTCAATACTATAATTCTTCACAATGTAATAAATTCATCTGAGCACCACACAAAACAGCAGAGGGTGCAAAGAGATTTAGGAGCCTCAGCCTATTTTGCCCTGTCATTGTGGTTGGCCAAAGCAAACGGGAGATGGCATACTGTGCCATTATGCAATATTTAGGACAAGGATGACTCAGTTTAAATTGAAACTTTATCTTAGTTCTGAAGTAAAAGGGCAGATCTGCAAGCAGACACATTTTATGTAAACAATGAGGACAAATGTATCCCAAAGGGAAAAATGCAAAGGACACTTGTACCTCATGGATAATTTATCTTAATAGTGCACTCTTGAGTGTTTTCCCCAAGATTATTTGTGTGTGTGTGTGTGTGTGTGTGACAAATAAAGGCATTTTAATGGGTTTATTTTTCTTCTGTTGAAGTAGCATATATTTTGTTCAAGTGAGAGGAGGATATCCCTATGAGAAATAGAGCTGTAAAATATTTTCTGTCCTGATGACCTTTTGGGTTGAAGTCTCTGAAGATGCATGCACGGGAATTCAACAGTCCTTGAAAAGTGGTTTTCAGACATCTGGACCAAGATTTACAAAAGCACTATTGTGGCTGCTGTCAGTTACAAAATCCTAGGAAGTTCAGGACAAGAAAGAAGTCAGAACCTTTCCTGCGTGTTTCTGAGGATATAGAAATAAGAAAGAAAAGAATCATAAAGCTTGTCTCATGACAACATACCAAGCCGGCAGACAACCCTGACCTTTTCTTTGATTATTGAAGTTGGATAGAAGGGTTATTAAACATCCTGATAGTTAATTAAGAATAGGAAGTAGGTAAACAGTCCAAATTTACTTTAGCTTATTTTGTTCAGAGCCTGCCTTCTAAGTCAAATACAAAGACACCAGTGCACACAAATAATATGGTGATTTTCTTTATTATCTCAAGAACATCTGCTATGTCATGAGGGTTGTCTGCAGCACATGGGGACAGTGCACCTTCTCTGCCCCCTTTGTCACTGTCAGCAGTATCAGGACTTCTTCCTCAGTGTGCCCTGAGAACAGGATGATGTGAGAACTCAGTGCTCTTGAGATTTAGGAAGGGTACATTACTGATATCAGGGAGTGCCTAATGCCCCAATTTGGTTCAAGTACAGAAATAAAAATGCCCATTTGCAGACCAACAAATCACAAATCACCAGGAACACCTGCCCTTTAAATCAGGAAAATGCAGGCTCTCTCAACAACCTGAGTATTTTTGTAGCTTTTTCATAAATCTATCTCCTCTCTCTTTTGAAGAATGGTACTATGAGCAAGATGGTGATTTTCTTCTTTTTCTTCCTCCTTCCTTTCTTCTTCCTTTCTTTTTGAGAGCTGAAGGACTGGTAAAAATGTAAGTATTCAATGGAGCTTCAGCTGTCTTTTTGTACACATAAAATGTCACCTGTGATGTCTGATAAATGCCTGATAGGGTCTAATTGTAACCAATATTTCAGGAAATACTGAGATAGAGGGGAGGTGAAGCAGGTTGTTTTGAAGGCCCTCGCACGAACTTCAACACCACAGTTTGTCTCTTTTCTGATTTTTTTTTTGTGTGTGATGTCCTCTTTCCTTTTAGCACATCATCATGTTTTGGCACCATGCACACCTCAAGCTCATGCTTCTGTCATGGTAGGAAGAGAGACACAGCCACTCGGTTTCAGAAGGATGCTTCTCTTACACTTGATTTCTTCGACTATCTTTCTTCATGCCAGATAACAACACTTATGATGTGGGAGTCCCCTCTGGGTGCTGTCATTACCAATAACAAATAAAGAAACTGTGTTGGCCTGTTGATAGGGCAGGGCATAGGTAGGCAGGGAAGACTGAACTGAATGCTGGGAGAAAGAAGGGCAGAGCCAGAGAGATACCATGGAGTCATCAGAATCAGACATGCTGAATCTTTGCTGGTAAGCCACTGCCACATGGTGATACACAGATTACTATAAATGGGTTAAATTAAGATGTAAGAGCCAATAAGATGCTAGAGGTAATGGGCCAAGCAGTGTTTTAATTAATACAGTTTCTATGAGTTTATTTTGGGGCTAAGTTAGCCTGGTGGTCAGGACGAACAAGCGGACCCTCCATGCAACACAATTAAGATGCAACTTAATGAACTTTCAGTACTTATTAAGAAAGCAATGACTAAAACAGTTCCAGGTTTCACTTCAGGTCCTCAGTTCTACCAGTTTCTTCTGATTACATCCTTTTCTTGGATCTTTATCAGACCTACACATTCTTGTATGAGGAGACAGCTTCTTTGACACCTGATAAATGCACTTCCCACCTCATGCCCCACCCTCCAGTGCACTGTGTTGGTACCTAGAGTTCCCAGGTTTCTTTTCTGTATTGTCCTACAGAGATGGTTCGTGAGACCTGTGAGCCCTTTCTACCACTTTTACACTTCTATCCCAGGCGCAAAGTAAGCTCTCAGGAAGTATTTGGTGAATAAATAAATAAATGCAAGTTTCTCCAAAGAACCAATCTCTTAAAGGTAAACAGGGATCGTGGCCTTGTTTTTGTCCCCAGAATTCCATGCACTGGTCACTCTGGGAAGAAAGTCATTTGGGAAAATATCCTTCTTATAACTGTATAAGTACATTTTCTAAAAAGAATGTTGGAGAGGAAAAAGCAGAAGGCAGTGGAGGAATGTCCTGAAGACCATGGGGGACTGCTTATTCCAATCCTTATGTCCCTTTGCGGGAAGAGCCCTCTTAATATTGTATAAGTAGCTTAAATGGAGCATTATCACCAGAATGTGCTTAGCCCATTGCCTGACACCTGTCCCTCTTTCATACTAGAACAGGCTGCCTATGTCATCGCCAGTAGGGGCTTCATAGCAGAAGGGATCAGAAGCTATAAGCTAGTATCAGCAGGGGGGGTGTTCTCAAGCGAGCAACTGCATAATTTTATTAATAGATTTTACGTCTTAAATTGTGTCACCTTTAGTCTTCATTTTCTTCATTGACTGATTGCTTTTCCTGTTTCTTGCAACCTCTACAAGGCACTTGTTTCTAACCACTGTGCATTGGTAACTTTGAAAACTGTGAGTAAGCTACTCCACCTACTGGGCATCTCTTAAATTACACCAAAGGTTCTAAGGAAGGAAAACGGCGACTTGGAGATGATCTTTAAGATGCTGGACCGCATAAACATACCCAAATCCACCTGCCCACTTCGTTCTGAGTGCTGCAAGCGTTTCTCCACTGTGTATTTCTCTCGTTTAATACTGAGATCTCAGAAAACAATGAGCTCAGCTTTTACTTAAAACTTTTCTAACTTCCCTTCTTGTAGACTTAGACCTTTCTTGGCAGCCTCATTTTAATTGAATGTGGGGATTGAGGATTGAAGGCAAAAGCAAAAGGCTTCCAACAGCACAAAACCAGAATTTTACAGGAAAATGAGCATGGAGTGAATCTGAGTGTTTGTAGTAGGGCCTGCCGACACCTGCATCTTCTTTGCGGTTTGGTTCTGTACACTTGGTTGTGGACATGCCATCACACCAACCAGTGCCAACAGACATTGCTCCGAATAGCTTAACTTCAGATTTGAGACTACTGCATACTTTGAATTGCAGTGTATTTACTACAAGCACAGAGGATTCTGTTCTTACAGAAGTAAAAGGATTTAAGTTTAAAGATGATAATTTTTAACCATCATTCCTCAGGTAGAAAGTGTCAAATGTTATCTTTTGTACTGTGTTAGAATGTCTGACTTTTAAATATTTTGTTTTAATTACTGACTTGAATTTCACTTTTAAAATGATAGCAAAGTTTTGATTTGTGATTAAGACAGCATTTCCAATAATTCTGAAATGGCCCTAAATATATTTTTGCCATTTTAAACTTTGGATTTATATGAAGCAACAATCTCACCATTTATGATTATAAACTCAAAATATTAATCAACCCTGAAAATTAAGCTGTTCTATACACTGGAGAACCAAATATTCAATTCTTTTTTCCCTCCCTTCCTCCCTCCCTCCCTCTCTCCCTCTCTCCCTTCCTTCCTTTCTGACTTTTTTCTTCCTTCCTTTCTTCTTTAATTTTTCTCTTCTCCCTTCTTTCTTTTTTCTCCAGGGTCTTACTTTGTAAACCTGGTTGTCCTGGTACTCACCATTTAAGTTTTTAAGTTTTATGTTTTTTTTTAAATATTTATTTATTATGTATACAATATTCTGTGTGCATGTCTGAGGGCCAGAAGAGGACACCAGACCCCATTACAGATGGTTGTGAGCCACCATGTGGT
>LOEQ01007287.1:11277-30175 GCA_001685075.1 Bramus lutescens | reverse complement strand
ATAATAATAATAATAATAATAATAATAATAATAATAATAATAATAAAAATAAAACAACCAAATTTCCAGGGCTACACGCTTGCCTATTGAGGATGTAGGGAAGGAGACTGCAGGTATTGTTCGAGGACTCCTCCGGACTTCTGAATCAATACATGTTTTCACAGATTGGAAACTCATGTCCAGTGTTTCCACAAATGTTTTCTAGATTGAAAACTTCTTGTTGTTCCACTTTAATACTCAAGAAAATAGAAAGCAAGGATAGATAATAATTTCTTATCCTGTTTAGAGGAAATCCTATTTTCCCGCACTGGAGGGAGACAAAGTCCCTCAAAGGAGCTGGACCGTTCACTTTCCTATGAAGGGCAGAGCAGTTCACAGAATGCCACAAGGAAGTGGCTCGTAATGCAGGAATAGAAAGTCCCCACAGTCATTCAGCATCAGACATATTTCGCTTTCACAATACAGCTATTTCTTTACTGGATTTTTTTCAAGAAGAAATTAAGTTTGTTTATACAAGCACCCAAGTGCATGTATGCACACCTGCGAGTGTGTACATGCACTCTCTCTCTTGCTCTCTCTCTCTCTCTCTCTCTCTCTCACACACACACACACACACACACGCACACAGGCAGAAGGAAAAAAATAAGATTGTGTCATGAACTAGGTAAATAGTCAAAATTCTTTTGTTGACCCCTATTAGAGGTGGGTCATGCATGTCCCTGGAGTGGAGTCAAAAGATCACAAGGCTATGGGGCACAGGGCATCCTTTGTTGGGTGAGGGAGTGCCTGTGCTCTTTAGGACTGACAGCTGCTGAGACTATTTCGTGGGAAGTTAGAAAGTGGGAGTTCTGTATGAAATCGCCGCTGTTGGCTTTAAGCATGTTTGCATTCACTTAGCAAAATCAGACACCGGATTGCATCTGAGTGAGAAGACACACATGATACCACGATGTAAGCTGTAAAGAAGGTCCCTTCAAGTGCACGGCCCCATCTCAGACTCACTCAGTCACAAACATCTGGGAGGAGCGCTGCCTTAGCATAACTTTGGGGACATTCTTTTTGCCACCCCAGCCTTCATGCAGAGTTGGACGTCATTGGTCTCACGATATCTGGACAATAAAATAGGTATTCTAGGTGACTTGTTTAGTTCTCTACCGCAGCAGCCTCAACAGCACTGAGTTCTACCTGCCATGGACCACTGCCTACACTGTGGCTTAAAGAGCTATGCTTTTACATTTACCAATGGTACTAGAAAATTATCTTTGGTTCTTATTTTCTTTAAAGTGATAAGAAAATTTTCATAGAGGATGAAAACAGAAGCAAAAAGAGAAGAAACATGTGCCTTGATTTAAGCAGCTGAAGAGAGCATACGCTAAAATTCTTTGACTTTTGAAGAAAGAACAATTCTTGCTCAGTCAGAAGGGAAATTATTGTTTCCGGAGTCCTGCGGTATAATTCAATGAAGGACAACTCTTGGGCATGGAATAGTTCAAGGAGGTTTTACTTCCCAGCGTTCTTTATTCTTACCGATATCAGTCATTACCTTTCTGTGTTTGTAATAGAGGAGATAGCCGTCTTGCTTCAACACAAACCACCGCTTCCTCCAGCCCTTCACAAAGCCCGACTGCGTCCTCTTATGCAGGTAGCCGCGACAGGTGGGCCACGGAGTATTGGGACAGCGGCTTATGTCGGATCCCACCACCAGAGTCAAGATGTCTGGACCTACAGGCATGAATTTAGGATAGCTAATTCAGTAGCTTAACATTTTATAATCTTCTGGAGGTACAGGGTCTATGCAGAAGTAATGGATGGAAAAACAGAGTTTCTGAAGCAGTGAAGCAGAATCCTACCCCTGGATTAAACCAAATTTCTCAGAAATTCATTCCTATGTGTTTATGAAGAATATAAGAACCACAATTATCTCGCTGCTGAATCCAGGTTCCCTGAACTATATAATCCTCCTTCATCACAGCCACAAGGGCTCTGATGACAGAGTCAAGTCTCTGCAATGTTACTGATGTAGTATCAACCTAATTCTTTAAACATCTTGATTTACTTCCTAAGAAGATGTGTGTGTGTGGGGGTGTGCCTCGATTTTCCACCTCACTTTTTTAAAAAAAAATTTTAACAATTTGTTTAACTTCATTTTATGTGCATTGATGTGAAGGTGTCAGATCTTGTGGAACTGCATTTTCAGACAGTTGTGAGCTGCCATGTGGGTGTTGGGAATTGAACCCGGGTCCTCTAACCGCTGAGCCATCTCTCCAGCCCTCTACCTCCCTTTTATTTGCAATAATTAGCCTCCTTAGTCTGATTTAGCCAGAGGGAGAGTCTATATCACTACATACCTCTCTTGCAAAACTGCAGCTTATCAAAACCCTTGAGTTTGGAAATAGCAGTTCTGGGTGGTCTTAGGTACTGCCCCTTTTCTGAATCAACATTAATGTGTGACTTTATCCTGAGCTTCGAGTTCCTGTCTTTCTCAGAACATCTTCCTGGCTAGACTTCAGTGACAAAGAACTGGTACACAGTACAGTTTGTGGAAATTGTCTCTGTCCCTGTTAACATGGGGTCACTGCCTACCTACTGTGCTTTGTGACTGTCAGCGTGGACACCACATGCCTACCTTTTGATGTTTTAAGACAGCTCTCTGAATGCCATGCAGACAGACAGCAACCCTGACACACTTTGAAGATTGCAAATGGGCGAAGACTTCATTTACAATTCCTCTGAGAGGGAGGCCACATCCCTGAAGGCGGACATTTGGCCTTGGCAGCGCTGACTTCATCATGATGGTTGACATTGAGATTACGGATCTGTTTAGAACTGTCTATGGAAATGGGGGTCAGCAAGGAGACTCATCTTCCATAACTGACAAGCTCCAACCCAGGGGATCATTCCTGGCTGAGCCACATGGCCCTGAAAATAAAGATTTGTCCCAGAAAGGCTGACACAGTCTTAACTTTAGTAGCACATGAAGCACCTTGGTAATTAAATAACTCTCAGTATGTCAAGATAATTCTTCATTGCCATGTAAATACATTTTAATTTATTGAACTGCCCTTAAGCTCCTGTCAAAAACGCATCCAGAAAAATTAAAAGAAATGCTCCAGATTGACCGGCAACCCACAAATGTCTTTGTCTTTGGACTGTAGTCCCCAAAGAACTGCACTCCTGGACTAATGTGCTCGGTTGACACATCTGCCAATTTATTTATGGACTGCTGCAGTGGGCTGCCCCTGAGGTCATTTTCTTCTTGCTTACACAGACTGCATGCGAGTTTCTCTGATACCGATCAGACTTAGCTTGGGCTTCAGCCTGGTCATAAACATAACTTGGTGCACCATGAAAAATCCTCTCTGGGGCAAGGATGCAGCTGGCCCTGATGCAGCATGGCTTCATCATGCGAGAAGAAAGTTTCTCATACCCAGAGCGAGGGCGTGAGCTGGATGCATGGGGAGTTTCTCAGCTCTAAACAGCTGTCGGGAGAGGGTACTTTTATACTCTTAACCACATGCTACTCGGGGCCCAGAGGACTTGGGTTTGACATTCACAGAAGAGCTGGAGTGAGAGTTTAGACTTTGATGCTGTGTTTTGAAAAAAAAAATATATATATATAGAGAGAGAATCTGCTTCTGTAGTCGTTGTAGTTTGTGCACTGAAAGAACTAAAATTTTAAGTGCCAATGTTTAAAACCTCCTGTGCTTATTAACGGACTAAGCCTGATACTAGGAACTGTCTTAATTTGGGACTTTAAAACTAACACACATTAAATGGCGTGCCTGCATTCAGTAGGTGCAGCCTGAGCCTTGACATTCTATGTCTGTAGCAAGTTCTTAGATGATGTCCCAATACAATTTCAGCTTCAAGCCCGGAGGCACTTCTGTCTCCGCGAGACCCTGCTGCTTGGTCTTTGCCACCAACCATAATATATCTTCATTTCTTCGACTGTGATTTAGTTTCCTTTGACCAAATTTATTTTTAACCTCAATATAATTCAGTTAAAAAGGAACTCTTAGTTCCCTCATCCCATATTACTACTTCTGCTTATCAATTTCGTGAACCTGGGAACTGAAGGAGACAACCATTGCCTGTATCTACTGAGCATCCTGCTTGCTTTGAGTACTGGGTGGGATAAAGCATGCAGGTAGGTGGACTATCTACAGCCTGAGGTGACAGAGTCAAGAAAATTATCGGTTTCGGGGGATAAAGAAGTTTTCGAACCACATCTTTACCCACCCCAGTTCTTTCGTGACATAGTCCTTCCAAACAAAAGCTCCCCAGAAACATCTTCCCCTCGCATGTTGGCCCATGTTTGGAAGTGTAGCATTCGGTGAGGTTATTTGCAGCTACAGGGAACAGAAAAATAATTTCTTTTTCTAATTCACACTTTCTCCTTGGCTCACTGTCTTATTATGCCACCAATCTTAAGCTGTGTCGGAGTCACACCTCCGCTGCCAGACAAACTCTACCGCCCTCACAAGTGCGGAAATGTGCAAGATGCCTTCTGTCCCCGAGGGCTTGCACCGTGTTCAGCAGCCGAGAACCTGGCCTCCAGAGGCACTTCAGCATTTGCTTTTACTAAAGCCTGCACTTTACTGAAACAAAGGCCTGATGGAGCCGACACTTGCCAGCTCACTGAGCTTCAGGGTCTTCCCTTAGTAAACCCAGATTGGTGATGAAATCTCCTCTTCGAAGCTGCTAGTAAACAGCCCTATTTAAAATAAGCCACAAAACCGCTGTATGGGGCAATCTAAATAAAGACTCAGCAGAGTTTGGTGCTGCATACCTGTAATTCCAGCACAGATGGCTGAAGCTACAACAAGAGGATCCCAAGTTGAAGGTCACCTTTGGGCCAAATAATGAGAACTCGTCTCAAAAAGCAAGTGAGCTTAGAAAGCCCCATCGATTCACATACAGATGTGGTCATTTTCAGTATGACACTGACTGCCTTTCAACAATCAGTTTTGGTTTCCTCATCACCAGAATTAAGCTAATTTGTGCAGGGGTGGGTATAGTACTATGACTAATAATGCCAATTACAAAATCAGAGTTTGGAGTGGTGCCCCCTTGCTCGTGTTACTCTGCTGAGATAAGATAACAAAGTAAGACTTTTAGTTAGAAGGCTGTAACTGTTTGGCCAAGTCTTTAAAATTCTGGGCTGAAGAAGAGGGTTCAGCGGGAGGAAGGGGATGAAAACAACAAGAGTCATTAGATACATGCATGACACCATCAAGAAACAAAACCAAACATAGAAAGATGCTGTCTGTGTCCTGATGTCGGGCTGGTTGTGAAAAATACACCGTGGAGAGCTGAAGTCGATCAACACTACAGATATGGAAGTATCACTCGTCACTCCACATTTAAGGGTTGCCCTCCCGAGTCTCGCACACCAGGCTGTGATAAGATTTCAGCGTTCTCTGAAAAGTGATTTGATGTTCGTAAATATAAAGCAATGCCACAGCCAGGGATGCTCTTACGGAGTCAGTGCTTCTGGGTGACCCTGTTTACATTACTCAACTTTCTTTGACCATCACTGCCTATACATTTCAGAACGAGGCTCTAGCTTGCAGTTGGGTTATGGTAGTCTCCATTCAAGGAGCCTTTTTTGTTGCTGGTAAATCAAGGACAGAGTGCCCATCATAACGTTTAGACTGTGCCACTGGATTGTCTTTGGAGTTGTGAGTTCCTTGCTCTGTTTTTAAATTATTTCTTCAAGTACAACAATTTTCTCTTTTACAATAGGAACTCACAAAATGGGCTTGATATGGGAATGTGACCATAATGTTTTGTGTGTGTATGTATGTCTTCTTATGTTATGTAAATGATGTCATGCTGTTTTTCTGTATGCCTGCCTGAATCTCTCCCCCATCTCCCTCTTTTGTTTTTCCTTGTCTTCTTTTGTTTGCAAATTGAAACCGTCTTTAAAAAATCTATTTGTGATGCTTGAAAGTGAATAGAAATGCAGCGTGCGTGTGTATTACAACATAGCTTTACATATTCCCTTAGTGATGGTCACCCGGCTGACTCTCATTGCTTTCTACCACATAAAATACTGCGTGAATGCCCTTGTATTTGTCCCTCAAGTAGTTTTTGGGTTTCTCTGTCCAGAAGTACAGCTTTTAGGACGCAAGATTTATAAGGTAATTCACTAGGAAGTGCAGTTTGCTTGCCGAGCACTCTATATCCTGGTAAGAGTGCATGAAGATTCTCATTTTCTTACCATTATGCCCATCAAAGCTTGCTATTATATGATACTTTTCAAAAATGTTATTGAATTTGAAACAACATCTTGTTGGGAATTTACCTTTGTTTTGATTAGTGGGAAAATTTGTCTATAGTTTTTTAAATGACATTGCTTTTACCTTTAAAATTGAGGCCTGGTACAACCTACGTCCACCTCTGTATATAGAATAATGTACATAGCACAATGTATGACACCTTTGTCAAAGCTTTGATGCATAGTTGGGTATTTTTTGAACTTTCTAGTCCTTTGCAGATCACTAATATATTCTATGTTCCTACGAAAGTTCCATTCTTACCTGTTATTAGGAGTTCGGAATACATCTTAATATCTGGTATAAAATGTTCCTTTGACAACTTGCCCTATTGGTGAATAGTGCATCCATTTAAAGATATTTAATCTTTTGGATGCTTGTACGTAAGTGTTCTGAACTACCTACACATTCAATTAAATTTTATTATGGTATCATTGAATTCTTGGAGTGATTTTGGGAGAATTAAGCTCTTTACACATCTTTACACATAAATGCATAAAATAGTGTTTATTTCCTGGCCTTTAGTTTCCTCCACTATACTGGATTGAACCTAATGCCTTCAACACAGCACACAGTACTCTATACCAAGCTGTGTACCTATCCAAGTTCTTCTTTTACATACCTCGAGAGACTTACATTTTCCATAAGTTTTGATTATTTGACAAATTAATTCTAAACACTTAGAATTTTTGTGGCTATAGTTAATCACATGTAATTTTCCCCTTTCCTTTTTCTTGTTGCTTGCATAAGTACCTAGTGCTAATTTTTAGTAGGTTATATTATTTTTGAGGTTATAATTACATCATCTCCCCCTTCCTTTTCATTCCTCCTAACCCTCCCATATGCCAATCTTTGCTCTCTTTCAAATTCATGGCATTCCTTTTCAATAATTGTTGTTACATTCATATAAATGTATATGTGTATACATATATATCACTAAACATAACCTGATCTGTCTGCATAGTGTTACTTGCGTGCATGTTTTCAGAGTTCTCCATATCGTATTGGATAAACAATTTGTACAGGAGACCTTAGTTCGATGAGTAATTCTCTTTTAGTTGTAGGTTTCTGTCCCTTGTAATTACTTAATCTTCAGAAAGAATGGTCGCTTCCTCCTAAGAGTGTATACAAACTGTTTCTCTTGCTTGTATTATATTGGCTTGGTTAGGCCTTTTATCATTATGATGAACAGGTCTGTTATAATTAGCATTGCTCTTGTCAGTTGCAAAAGAAGTATTTCCAGGATTCCTCTGTTAACTATTTTTGTTCATATGTATGTTCTTTTCTGTTTTAATGGTTGGGATTTTAGTTATGCTATGGTTTAGAACATAAATGTTCTTCTAATTCCTAAGATGTTCAACCCGGGGTTGTCACTCTGTGGCACTGTTGGTAGGTGGACAATCTTAGGAAGTAGGGCCCAATACAAGAAAGTTAGTTCAATGAGGTGGATCACTGAAGCATTTCCTGGGACAGTGGACCTTTTTGTCTCTGAATGTTGGCTTCTGGTTATGACAGGGAGAGCATCCTCCTGTACCACATGCTGCTGACACAACAGATACTTCCACAATTCAAAACATCAACATCAAATGACCACAGATTGAAGCCATGGTCATAGCCTTGTAGGCTGGCTATCTAAAACATTTTATTATAGCAATAAAAATCTACATACTAGGTAGTCTTTATCAGAGATAAAGGAAACTGCTGCTTTTTGCCTCTATGTTTGAGACATTAAAATTATACAAATGCATTGAATTCTATTAAGCATTTTTTTGATCAATGTAGGACCAAAAGAGCTAATAGGGAACTTTAAACTTTTTCCTTGCACCCATTTTTCAGGCTTATTATAAAGCTGTTGTGTTTTATAGTTCTTCTTGACAAAGTGTTTTATCTGAGATTCCTCGAGATAATCTTTCTACCAAAGACTACCTAGTGTGTAGATTTTATTGCTACAATAAAATGTTTTAGATAGCCAGCCTACAAGTCTATGACCATGGCTTCAATCTGTGGTCATTTGATGTTGATGTTTTGAACTGTGGAAGTATCTGCTGTGTCAGCAGAAAGGGTTATTTGAGCACCAATAACCCTTTGCCATGTACTTATATCAAATAATCCTTTACCTGGATAATGCATGTGAGTTTCTTTGATATTTGGAGTATATTACTCTATACTATTCTAGAAGCTGGTGTTCTTACAAAGTCTAATTGCATTTTGGTTCCTTTAGAGGTGAAGAATGCTTCCTTCCTGAAGCTTCAATAATTTCCTCTTTCTCTTTACTATTCTTAAGCTTCACTATAGGCTGCCTGCCTAAGAGTTTTTATGCCCATCTGGTTGACAATCTGTAGTCATTTTCTGATTTCTTTTCTCTTTCACTGATCCTGGAACATCTTGTTTTATTCTGTTTCTAATAATTTTCTTCACAGACTAGGGCTAAAGCTTTGTTGATATAGTGCTTGCTACACAAGCATGTTGATCAACCCAAGTTGATTATCAGAACTGTATTTTAAATGCCATGCATGGTAGCACGTGCTTACAATCCCAGCATTGGAGAACCAAAGATAAGCAAATATCTTGAGCTTATTGGCCAACCAACCTCTCAGGTCAGTGCTACTGAGAGACCCTAGCTCACAAAACAAAGTGGAGAGAACTATTGGAATGACACCTGAAGTTGATCTCTGGCCTCCACATACACAAGCAGACAACCATCCACATAAATGTCCATCCCCAGCACAAACACATACATGAATGTACACACGTATACACACACACACACCATAGTGCTACAGTAAAACCCTGAGATTTTTACCTCTACAAACTTTCTTTGTTAACCAATGGAAAAATGAAGGGAAGGAATATATGTACAAAGAAATGAAAAGAAATAGTAAACAAATTCTAATGAGAGAAATATCTTTGTTTCTTAATTAAAGAAATGTTTTGGTAGTAGAGTGTATTTTGCTTGCTGACAAAAATATTTTATGGGTAATGATACAAAGTGTGTGTGGTTCAGAAGTGAGATTTAGTGACTAGGATAAAACTCCATGTGGATCACAGTGCATTCATGGCATCCCTCTGTATCTGTCATATTCTCAAGCTTGAGCTTCCTGTGTATTCAGTGCTCAGCATTTTTGGTGCACTCTGGAGTCTGTTACTGGCCCACTTACCTTTCTTTGCGAGGTGCACAGCTTCTGCATGCTCAGCACTGGTGACCTCAGTGCCATTAACAGACAGCACCACGTCTCCAATCTGGAGTCCCGCTTCCTCGGCAGCACTGTCTGTAAGTAGACAGATGACAACAGTCTCCTTGACAGAGGGTCCCAAATTGAGTGTCCTGTTGTTTGTACTATTTAATAAAAAGACTCTTTTTCTACAGGGTCCTTTTTTCCAACTTTAGACAATTGCTTATGTCATTAATGAGAAAGAAAATGCTCTTCTTGTGGCCTTCCTTTCACGTGGAGGACTTACACATTCAGCCAGACATTTGAGTGACTCCTTTGCAATACAATGGCAAAGCTGCTCTGAAACTCAATCTATTCATCCACAAGAAGGTTGAACTAGTGATTCTCATTCCCCATTGCTGGGAGGTCCCTTTGTAACCCTGAGAAAATCACTTAACCTCAATATCTTCATCTATAAAAAGGGGGCTGGGGGCAGAGCCTCTCTGCAGGACTGTTCAGGGAACAAGTAATTGAAATACTTACGAAGTTGTGGCAAAAACAGATCTTGGAGTAGTTGGGAGGGGGTGAGAAAAGAGTGACAGAGTTGCTTTGGCTTGCATTGTTTAGGCTCCTTCCTAAGTCTTTTCAGATAGAAAACTGAAAATAGCCTCAGCTTTCTGGTCCTTAGCTGTGGAAGAGTGGAGGCCCCCTTTCCATGGGGTATTTTGTCCCTTGGGTTTCTATCGCATTCATTTATGCAGCACACCCCTATTTTCTATGAGCTAAAAAGTCAATATACTATTTAAGGTTAGTTTATTAAAAAAAATGTGCCTCCTAGAGATTGGGCAAAAATTCTTCCTACAGTAAGCAGTTGAATTCTACCTTTTCTTTCTTCTTTTATTTAAATCTCCTTTTCTCTCTCTTTGATGCATATGCTTAATACATAAGTGCTGTCTTTGGACTCACAGGGATGTGTGAGCAATAGCAGGCTTTTAATATGAAGAACACCACTGCTCTCCTCAAAGAATATTCATTTTAAATAATACTTTTCAAATTTTATTTTCTTTTACTATGCTTTTATGCATATGGATGTCTTGCCTGCACATATGGTTGCTCACCAAGAGAAATTCTGGTGTCAGCAGAGGCAGAAGAGAGTATCAGATCCCTGGAACTGGAGTAATAGACGGTTGGGAGTCAGCACGTGAGTGTTGGGAATCAAACCAGTGTCCAATGAAAGAGCAGCCAGTGTTCTTAAACACTAATCTATCTTTCCAGCTTCAAAGAATATAAATTTATTATTTTACTTTTTTATATTTTGGCTCTTTAAGATGGGGTTTTTCTGTATAGCCCTGGCTGTCCCGGAACACCCTCTGTAGATCAAGCTGGTCATGGTCCTACAGAGATCTACCTGCCTCTGCCTCAAGAGGGTTGGGATTAAAACTATTCATTACAATGCCTGGCCAAGAATGTAATTTTTAAGATGTGACTCAGTCGCTGAGGGCAACATGATGCAGAATATTATCCTTAATGGCTACAATTTGTCTAAATCTGTTTTAATGGTAGAGAGGTTTCTGATTAATAAGTCATGACTCCTTTAGGTCACAAAGGGGTAAGGAGCAACCTTTGATAGTTCTATTCATTTATATACTGTGCTGCTTGGGGTAATATTATATCATGTCCTGGTTGATCATATGAATCAATTGCAATGAGTACATTGTTCCACTGTCTTAAAGGGCTTAGAGAATTTGTTTATGGCATTGCAAATAACAACATAGATTAAGTGAAGTTTCTTTTTGTTTTTTACATTCCCCATAATACTAGCTATTGTCTTACAGGTTAACAGTCATTCAACAAACACATATTGAATGAATAAATGAACCACTCGAAATTTTACGCTATAGTTCTTTTTATCAAGGACCTTCAGTTTTACTGGTAATGAAAAGAGAAGCCACCTGGTCTATAGAGTTAGTTCCAGGACAGTTAGGACTGTTAATCAGAGAAACCCTGTCTGGAAAAAAAAAAAAAACANAGGCGGGGGGGAGGGAGGCATAACCAAAAAAAAATTAAACTTGTAGTATATCAAGTGACAGATATAAAACAAGTTACAAAGACAGTATGAAGTATGATGTTTGCAAAAGGAGTTCTTAATACTTAATCCAATTTGAGTATAAAATGATTTTCAGAAAAAGGAGAAACTGGTCTGATATTAATAGATAAGTGAATTACATTTCATGAGGATCAGGGAGGTCAGAGTAATGGAGACTACAAGGTTTACAAAAACTTCACCCCTCTGTTGTCTGGGCTCACATTTAGTTAGTCTTTCTCATATTCTTTTGCACTTGGGCATGCAATCTGACAAAGGCTTAGCCACTGGAATGTGAACAGAAGTGGTGCTCCTTTCTAGGCCTAGACCCTAAAGACACAGGAAAGCCGCTCTTTCCTACACACTTTTTCATCTGTCTGGGAGGTGCCAGTGACTTTGAGGTCCCAAGGGTTGATAGATTCACAAGGAAAATGGAACCCAGAACATGAAACACTATATGGAACTATCTCCAACTAAGAACATCTACTTTAGACTACTACCATAATTAATAACCTTTTATGTTGGTTGCCTTGAGTCAAAGATGTACCGTACTTTTAATTGCCAAAGAGAGCACTATTTCAAAAAACTAGTACACCTGAAACAGTAAGTATTCTGAACAAAGGTATCCATACTTTCCAAATCCCGAAAGCTAGTGACTAAAGTCAGCTAGCATAGATGCTGTGGGTCAGTGGGTAATGGCCTTGGTGACAATATAAAGGAGATGGACAAAGGAGAAAGGGTGTTTTAGGTAAGGATGTAGAATTTGGCACTAGATCCTCTGACATTAGAGAGATATAAAATATTGTTAACATAAAACATGTACATTGTTTCATAATTTAGGCTTTAGGAAGATTAACTTTGAATAGACAGAGATTAAGTTAAACAGATCAGCATGGCTATTACTACTAGAATTTATACAAACTTGTTACATAATTCTAGAGATCAGTGGAAGCATAACAGTCTTTCATATGACCTGAAATGGTCTTCAGAATTCATTCGGATACCTGTCAATCAATCTTTAATGAAACATAAACATACCACCAAGTAAAATTTCTCATTTGTTTATTATGGTATTTTATATATTCAAAATAACATCTGATATATGGAAGAAAAAACACTGGTTAAAAGTGTATTTGCTCTTAGATACCCTGAAATAACCATGGTGTATGTAATCTTCGATGTTCATTGGGATGAATGAAAAATATAGTTGGGCCTGGAGGGGAAGCAAAATGGTAGAGTGTTTGTCCAACAGGATTGAGGCTCAGGGTTCAGTCCAGGTAGAAGAAAAAGAGAGAGGATTCAAAACACAGGTATTAAAGAAACATAGGTGTTAAGATAGAACCAACAAACACATTCATAACTCAGACAATGTAAGGAGACAAATTTAAAACTCTGAAGATAAAATTTAACAGTTACTATTAGTAAGAGGGAGAAAGGAGACTGGACAAAGAAAAACAAAACTCAAAACAGTTAGATCTTAAAAAAATATAGTCAGTGGAGACCACAGTGAAGAAGGATGATGTACAGTCTGCAGACCTGACCGTGGATGTCCAGCATCTGTGTAAAAAGCTAGGCATGGCAGTGCACAGCTGTAATCTCAGTGCTGGGGATAAACAGGAAATAGTCCAGGTTTCCAGCCAGACGGTCTGTCCAAATCGGTGAACTCGAGGTTCAGTGAGAGACTTGTTCAAAAATAAGATGGAAAGGAAGTGAGGAAGGCACGGGATACTGACTCTGGCTTCTTCTACGTTTATGAACACATATGTGCTTGCACAATTATACACACACAGACATGTGCATTCATGTGGGAATGTGGATACAGATGGTTACACAGAAGGGAGGGAGAGAGGGAGAGAGGGAAGGAGAGAGAGAGAGAGAGAGAGAGAGAGAGAGGCAGAGAGACACAGAGAAAAGAAAAAATCCAAGATGAAGAAAATATCAACTGTTTTATATTGCTATACTGAGGTCATAAAAGGTGACTCCAACAAGATCATCATTAATCTTAGTCTGTTCAAGACATTAGGAAAAATGAGGACTATCTAAAGCTTTTGGGAGAATAAGGAAAGTAGGAGGAATTTGAGAATTTGTACTAATCAATATGTTGAATGATTGACTAGATAAGTTAATAAATACTTCAAAATTAAAAGCAAGTACATGTTTTCTTGGCAGGCTTTCTAAGTAAAATTTGCTTCAAAATAATTTTTATCTAAAGGTTCTATCACTCTGAAGATAGTTCTATTCTGATTACACAACTTGAAGTTGAAATATATANATATATATATACACACACACACAATATACTGCCCGCATGTACGTCTGTATGCCAGGAGAGGGCACCAGATATCATTATAGATAGTTGTAAGCCACCATGCACCATATGGGTGCTTGGACTTGAACTCAAGATCTCTGGAAGAGCAGCCAGAGCTCTCAACCTCTGAACCCTCTCTCCAGTCCTAGTACTTGAAGTTATTACTATATTTTTGCATGGTGTTCTGTATTCCTTTATATTCTTGGTGGTATTTATTTTCTGACCTTTTTTTAAGTAATCGTATTTGTGAACAAAATTAGTAAGTCAGTGGTTTTCCTTTCTCTGGTGAGTACTGATACTGTCAATTTGTTTACTGATTATTTGCTTATCTTTTTCAGGTAAAAATCTATACAAGTCCTCTGTTCATTTTAAATTTTGTTACTTCTGTATTTTTGGTTGTGATACCAAGAATAATCATTGTTAGTAGGGAATTATTATGGTTTGCCACTCTTTTGACTGGTTCATAAAACTGCTTTTAGTTTTAAATAGTGGGCACTGGTTGTGGTAGTCTGGACTGTCATGTATCTTCTAAGGTTCACCTTTATCTACTAAAGATGCTGGAGTTGCAGTACAAGGGCTTCACTGAGGACAAAGACGGTTCAAGGCAACTTGATAACACACCGCACAAATGCTTGCCCAATGTGACTCTGGTCTTGGTACAGAAGTGATCAACATAAATTACTTAGGAAGGTATGAGGTAGTAAAAAACAAGACTATGATTTTCTAAAATTTACAGCTCCCTCCAAATAGATGCACTTGTAATTTTATTAGGAAAGGCTAATAGAAAAGTTACTTCATGCTTTCATTTCATGCATATTTACACATAATGCAGATTCTGAAAACCTACTTTAAAAAAAAAGAGCTTGTACTTTTCACTTGGAAATTTGTGCTCTAACAGTAGCACTTTAAATTCTGGAGCTTCAGAAACATGGGCCTCTTCATCATTTCCTCCCTTGCTTCGCCTGCCTGAAATGTATAGTTCTTTTTCCGAGTTTGCTTGATATCAAAGTTGGAACATCTGTTTCTTTTGTTTATGCCAACAGATCTCGTAGGCACTTAGGCTTTCTCAGAAACCGTTCATGCAGATGCCAGCCGGGTGTGGGCAATTAGTTGCGTGAGCGCCAACAAGCAAGCTCATACTCTGTATACTTATGGATAATCATTTCCACCCCACCTACAGGTCTCTTCTCTTTATCTTTTTTATCTTTAGTGTGTAATTAAGCCTCTCTACTGCATCCAGAACAATGTTTTACAGCATGAATAAGATTCTCAGAAGGGCTGAAAATATGTATAATTTTAAAGTCCCTCAACCCCTCATTTAGTAGATTTGAGTAGACAATGGATTTCAGAGGGATTCTCAGCACTGAGAAATACATTTAAGAAAAAAAATGAGAGAAAGACACTCAGCAGCTAGGCGAATCCCTGCCAGGGCAGCACTTTCTGATGCTGAATAAAATCCTGGATTAACTATGTACTGTCACATCTCTGTGACAGAAAAGACACTTCAGTTTTCTTATTGCAAAACACCTTTGGGCCCACTGAATAAAAAGTTCCCTGCAGAGCACACAGAGTTATTTGTTTTGTGTTAGAACGAGAAAGATATAGTTAACCATCAACACTGAACAGTTACAAAGATATCAGAAATTGACTCTGTGATGGTGAATTTTCATGATTAAATTGACTACAATCACCAAGGAGACACACCGCTGGGGTTTAGGTGAATGTGTGCAGTACTATTCTGTCCTTTTGTTTGGATATCAATTTGAATAAAATGGAGAAAGGGGAGCGGAGGGAGAGAGGGACAAAAGCAAGGACAGCGAGCAACATGGAGACAGCAGAGAATGAGACAGACACACAGAAGAAGACACATCAAGCAGCTTAGCAACAAATCTCATCGTTCATTGCTTACCAGTCTTCCCCGACATGAGGAGTCCTAGTCCCAAAGTCCTGCCACCATGGCCTGTTATCAAAACTCTGCAGCTACCACAGGCACTATCAAACCTTTCCAGACTGAACACAGAAAGAATATAGGTTTTGCATGAATGTGTGTAGTACTATTTGATCCATTGGCTTAGGTATCAAATTGAATAAAAAAGAGAATATGGAGAGGAGAGGGAGAGAGAGAGAGAGAGAGAGACAGACAGACAGAGAGAGACAGACAGAGAGAGAGAGAAAGTAGCTAAACATCATCTTTCATCTTTCATTGCTTCCTGGTCTTTCCAGATACCAGAAGTCCTAGTCCTACTGCTATACATGTATACATGAATGTATATGATATATAATATGTATGTATATTGTGCTATTTTTATATGTAATATATTCATTCATTCATGTATATGCATATATTCATCTCTCTCTCTCTATATATATGTATATATATATATATATGAGCAGAAAAAGCAAAAAGAACAAGCTTCCTTCTTCTCTGTTCTTTATTTCGGCTGTCAGTAGAAGGTATGACATAGATTATAGGTAAATCTTCCCATTTCAAAAGATCCAGATTAAAAGTGGTTCTTCCCACTTCAAATAATTTAATTAAGAAGAAAATTCCTAACAAAATAAAAACCCATCACAAGTATACCCAGCTATTTGGGTTTTAATTAATTCTAGATGTAGTCAAACTGACAAACAAGAATACCCCTTACAATTTCACCCCTTGTCCTTTTACACACAATCATATCTTTTTATGTCATGTTTAATTTCCAAATGACACCAATAAGCAGGTCATAATTATGCCAAACATGATATAAGTATCCCTTGTATAAAACAGAAACACACTATAAATTTTAGAATAGGTGTCAATGCCCTTGGAGGGATGATTTTTAGTATCTCAAACTTAAATATGGTCGCCACTGATGCTCTCTTAATTGGTGTTACATTGCTTGAAAAAGATTCAAGAACAGAATACATAAATATCTGTGCCAAACGTCCAAACCAAATATGACGGAAACACTCATGTCATTTATAATCTTTTTGCAACTGGTCATGTGGATAGCTTGCATTTATAACTACCTTCTTCTACTACCCATTTTGTTTTTCTTCCACCCTTATCAAGCACTTCAGCTGGCCTTGGTTCTTTTCTGGAGGAATGACTCATACCTTCAATTCTGAAGGGTCCATGTACATTTTCATCCTTCCTGGATTAGGGTGTAGCAGTCTCTCATTTTCTTCAAAGTACATAGTAACTTAAAGAGATGTCCTTTATGATTTCCTTTACACGAGTCATAATCTTTCTTACATCAATAATGAAGAAGAAATCTAATTTCATCTTGGTAATCTGGACCAATCACATACCCCAACACTGTTAATTCCTTTCTTGGTCTTTTGGTTTGGGGGCATCAGAAGCCAAAAGTGGCAAGGGGGAAGTCTGAGCTTCCAGTTCAATGGATGCTTGTGTCTCTCTCCCTGGAACCAAAACTTCTAGGTAAGCACAGCTAAAGGTCACAGAAACAGGAAGTAAACACTTGGTAGTCGGTCATTGGAAGTGATAATGAGTGGAACCATTCCATTTTCTACCCCTTGATCAGTGGATTCTGGCTGTAGAGAAAGTGCATCATATCCTGGATGCTGATTCAAGGAATATATCACCTTCTGGAGAACCCTGTTCCATCCCTCCAGGCTGCAGCCACCTAACTGTGTCACTGTTTCATAAGAAAACAACTGCAGCCTTATATCATGGCAGCTGCTTCAGGATGGCGAGCAGCATGGTCAGTCCAGTGATTATGGGTCCACTCTTGCCCTTCTCTATCTGTGAAGTGAATTCCTTGGTCAGAAGCAGTTTTGCGTGGAATACCATGATGACTGGTATGGCATTCTGTAAGCCCACAGATAGTGGGGTTTGCATAAGCATTACGTGCAGTAAGGCAAACCCATAACCAGAGTAAGTATCTATACCAGTAAGAACAAAGTGTTGTCATTTCTGTGAAGGAAGTGCTCCAATGTAGTCAACCTGCCATCATGTCACCGGCTGGTCACCTGGAGAAATGGTGCCGTATCTGGGGATCAGTACTGGTCTCTGATATCGGGATATCTGGTATTCATCAGCATCTGTAGCCTTGTCAACCTTGGTGGTCACAGGACATTTTGTTGAGCCCATGCATTACTTCCATCTCTGCCACCATGTTCACTTTTCTCATGAGCCCAAGGGGTTGAACAATGACAGAGACAGCTGGGGAAGAGGTTGGTTGTTCAGAGAACAGGTGACCTTCTCTGTTAGATTGCTGAATTAATCTTCTGCTGAAGTAACTTTTGATGCGCATTAGTGCAGGACATAAGTATCTTCACAACTTTTGCTTATTTGGAGAGATCACAGCTATCCAAGTACTTCTCATCCAGACGTATTTCTCACCAATTTTTCCAATTATGGTCTTCCCAAGTTCCTGACTATCCATCCAATCCATGGATACAGTCCATGAATTAGTGAACAATCTCACATCTGGCCATTTCTTCCTTCTAAATAAAATGTGTGACCATATGAATTGCCTGAACATCTGCCCACTGTGAAAATTTGCATTTGCTGGAGTCTTTCGGGGTTTTCTCAGAAAGGAGTTGTAATTCTGTACTGTCCACTTTTGGGTGGAACCTTGCTAATGTGCAGAACCATAAGTATACCTGGCCCTTGTCTTCTCTTCTTTGGTCAATAGATTGTAGGGCTCACCCTATGAAGTTGTAGATGCATGCTTGACAGTAGAAGGCATTGCAATGGGAGTAGAAACCATAGACATTTGGGCAACTTCTTCATGTAGTTTGTTCATGCCTTTAGGACAGGTTTGGACTTGACCATGTATAAAGCATTCCATTTGATAATAGATTTCTGCTGTACCCATCTTACTTTATGACTTGGTGGGTCAGATATCACCAAGCTCAAGATGAGCAGCTCAGGTTGCTTGGTAACTTGGAGGCTCAATGTCAAATAATCAGTTTCCGCTAAGGTCAAATAGCAAGCCAAGAGCTGTCACTCAAAGGGAGAATAGTTGTCTGCAGATGATGATGGAGTCTTTCTCCAAAATCCCCCAAATCCAAAATCTTCTGTGATTTACCAACAGGAGCCTGCCAAAGGCTCCAAACAATATCCCCA
>LOEQ01007286.1:55937-67916 GCA_001685075.1 Bramus lutescens | reverse complement strand
GGTGAGCTCCCATTAGATCAGCGCCATCATCTCAGTGGGTGGGCGCACCCCTCACGGTCTTTGATGTGTTTTAGACTGCCTTGCTTTTTAAAGAGGCTGCCCTCTGCTGGCTTGGTCCCTTTTCATGTTGCATATAGTAGGACACACACATACGTAAAGCAATCGGAAGGTTCAGGTTAGCACAATGTGGTGAGACTGATGGACTTGGAATCCGGGTCTCATGATATATTTTGGAAACAATACAGAAAAGCAGCTGGAAGGTATGAAAGCGCCCTCGTTCTGCACATACAAACCGTTTGTCTCTTGCTTCTTCCCATGCATTTGGCAACAGATAGATGCTAAGAACATTTGACTGTCACTATTTTACAAAAAAAAAAGACTCAGAAGCTAACTCACTGGGGTGGCCGGGATGTTTTGGGGTTCCAGGCTGGGAATGTTTGGGCTTAATTGGTTCAGGGGATGAAAATTGGTTGTACCTCACAGCGCAGGAAGATTTAATACTTTCCTGACATCTGAAATAGAGTCTGTGCACTGGGGGATGACCAAACATTTAAGTCGTCGCCCGCTATTAACTCTCTGGGCGAGGAAACACGCGTCTCCATTTATACTGAATGTCTTGGCGCTCAGGCGGAGGCAGTGCTGGGGCATGTGTTTCTCTGCATCTGTGGCAGGAGGCCACACGCCATGCCTAGGTGCACGTTAACATGACATAAATGTTAATGTCCTGTTCTAAAACCAAAGCCTGCTGGAGAGAGGAAATACCACCCCCGCCATGCCCAGCCCGGTGTTTGGATACTGCAGTCTATATTTTGACTCCAGAGTGTGATGACTATGTAACTTTTCACAAGGATTTCATTTTTTCCTTGTCAAGTCACATTATTTTAAGGGTGACAATAACTTGGCTGCAAATGAGGTGAAACCATCAAGGTGATAAATGAGTTACAGGGAGTGGGAGGCACCGGCCCAGCCTCTGCCTTGCAGGACCACACACCTCTGTCCCTCTTCCACTTTCTCTGAAGAACAATGTGTCATAGATCTCTCCTCTCCGCCCCTCCCCCAAGGGTCCTTCTCTCCAGGCCTCCTGCTTCTTAGGGCAATAGAGGACTGTGAACACTTGACTTTGGAAAATATACTGTATTGCAGAGAGTTTAAGAAGAAGGAGGCAGAGTTGATTTTTTTCCTCTTCTCTGTTAGCAAGGATCTGATTTATAAAACTGCCTTGGAGACAACTTCTCACCGGGTTTATTTTCTCTGTCAGCTGGGACTGTCTGTGAAGTGCTGTTGCCTATGGCTGGCTCAGTGGTCAATCTCAGCTCTTGAGCTGAAACCCAAGAGTTAAGTCCAGAAAGGCCTGGGGAGTCGGGATGCTGGGTTTTACGCCAAGAAAGATGATTTTCCTACAATTTTTCAGAATGCAGTAGTGGATAGCGGAAGGCTATGGTTTGAGTTTCACATACATAATCTTATGTAAGTTGTTCTTGTTTAACATTCTAAAGGGTTCTCCCTGAGACTTAGCAGTCAGGATTTGAACCATGAGCTGATGTGCTTTCAAACTTCTTTCCACACTGCTCCCTTCATTTTTGCCCAGGTTTCTACTCATGGTAACCCTTAGGACAGTAGGGTGTACTGGGACAAGTGAGCTTATCATGAATTCTCCTTGCCAAGGAGATATTCAGGAGCAGAACCCTGTGATGGAAAATGTGATGTGCGTTTGCAGAGCCTCACAGAGAGCACTGAGCTTTCTGCGTGATACAATGACATTTGCCTACACTCAGTGATCACCGGTGTGTGTGAATACACATACTCTTCACATCTGCTTCTTTTTATTATTCTGCCTATGCATTGGGAAGGCAGAGCCCCTAGGGGCATGTATGGACTGTACACATTGCTGTTCATTGCACCCTCAAGTGAGGCAGCCGCTTCAGACGGATTCAGTACGTTCCTGATTACTAGTCAAAATGGAAGTGCAGTTACAGCAAAGGGGATACAGGCCAGGCCAGCTGTCTTAGATGTGACCATGAGGTGGCCTCTCCTAATGACAGCCACTGAAGAGGCCTGGATTTGGTATTATTTGTGTCTTACTCTAGGACAGAGTATAATTTTAGATGCATTCTCAATGAACAATGAATTAATCAGCTATGGGAATGTGCATGATTCTTACTTCTTGATTCTTCGTTTGTTTCATTATTAAAGAATAATACAAATAGTGGTCAGACTACACTTCTGTGAAGAGACAAAGGAAATTCTCTTTTGTGTGTCAAAAGTATTGAGCAAATTATAATGTAGTTTCTGACAAAATGTACAAAATGAGTAATCCATAGTGAAACTGTTGAATTTATAATTATAACATTAAACATTGTAACTCTAAGATCATGCTCCATTCTAACTTCATCACCTTCAAATCTCTAGATTCAGTGATTAACCAACAACTTGATAGCTCAAGTTGTCTACATACACACACACACACACACATGTATATATAATGATTTTGATCTATCTGTCTTTCTTTTGATCTCTTTCTCTCTCCAGTGTATTTACTAAACATGGGTTTCTTGATGAATCTAGAGCTTGCCAATTTGGGTAAACTAGTAATCCAGTTAGCCAACTTGCTCTAGGCATCATGGCTTCACCGCTTGAGCAGGGAGATTATAGCTAGGCTTCCACACATGCTCAGCTGCTATGTCAGTACCAGTGATCTAATTGCCAGTGCAGACACTTGTGCTGCAAGCATTTTATGTACTGAACCATCTCCTCAATTCTTTGCAGAAATATTTTTAAAGTAATATGCATGCTTAAAGAAACTCATATACTACAAGGTAAATTTGTAGCATATATTCCTTTGATACATTTAATAAAAATAAATTTACTGCTGTAATTATTATTTGTGAATTGAATCTGACCAATTTATTTCTCACTGTGGGTTTCATATTTCATGTTAATTTTTGTTTTAAATTATATTATACTCATAGTTATCAATTAATTCTGCCGTGCAATGTATGACATCTTAGTTAGGGTTACTATCACTGTGATAAAATAGTATAAACCAAAGCAAGTTGGGGAAGGAAGCATTTGTTTGGTTTATACTTCCACACTGTAGTCCATCACTGAAGGAATTCAGGATAGGAACTCCAACAGGGAAGAGACCTGAAGGCAGGAGCTGATATACAGGTCATGGAGGAATGCTGCTTACTGGCTTGCTCCTCATGATTTACTCCGTCTGCTTTCTTATAGAATCCAGGGATAGTACCACCTACAACGGGTTGCACCATCCTACATGAGTGATTAGTTAAAAAAAATACTCTACAAATTTGCCAGCAGCTTGATTTTATGGAGTCAGTTTCTTAATTGAGGTTCCCTCCTCTTAGATGACTTTAGTTTGAGTCAAGTTGATATAAAACTATCCAGCACAATGGGTATGGCCTCAAGTCCAAATGATAGAGTTAACAAGTAGCTGAAGATTTAAAGTAGACATCTAGATGTCCTCAGCACATTCATGGCAGTGTGTCAGGGCTAGGTAATCGAGTTCTGGATGTCCTCAGTATGTTATTGGTAATGTTGCAATGTCTCTGGTTAGGTGATGATTTTAGCAGTGTGTATTACTCTTGAAATAAAATAAGAAAATTAAACAAACAAAAAATGGAAAGCAGGGCAGTGTGTGGACTGATGATAGCTTGGCATAACTTACAGTTGTGAGCCATTCAGGCCTGTGCATTTGAGGCACAATTCGAAATGATCACACAACAAAATGACACATTTTATTAAAACTAATTTTGTTCCCCACAATTCCAGCTCCCCTGTTGTCCTTGGCAGACATTTTATCCTTTGTTTTTGCAATTTGCTGCTTCCACTTAGCACTGTTTTTATCTTCCTTCCTAAATAATCACATAGAATTCCCTCATCTCCTTGAAGGTTTCCAGCTGCTTATAGACAGGTGCTGGGCTTCTTTTCCTGGGATCATATTGACACATGGGGCTCAATAGTTTGATATCATATTATATATTACAGTCACCTTAACACTCATGTATGTTCCTTGTCCACAAATATAAGTGCCTGCAAAAGACACATCTGTACATGGTACAACACCAGATCAAACTTCCAAGTCAATTTAAACTTCAGCATTGTATGAGTGCATCTGATTCATAGCAAATGAATCATCTTTTCTGTCAGGGATATGGATTCCAACTGTTCTGACTCATTCTGGTGGGAGTGAAAAATGACACAGCCACTTTAGAAGACAGCTCAGCAGTCTTCTGCAAATAAAATATACTCTCACTATTGCCAACCAGTAATCACACTATCTAGTCAAATAGCTTTAAAGCCGAATGTTCACATGATACCAGCACAATGACATTCATCGTAGCGGCTTTATTCATCATTGTTAAAACTTGTATGCAACCAAGATATTCTTCATTGGATGAGTTTGTTGCCTGTGGTTTATCCAGACAATGAAATAATATCCAAGACTAAACAACAAACAAACAAACAAACAAAAAAAAACAGAACAAAAAACAGGATGACCAAATCATGATAAGAAATGGCAGAAATCTTTTTTGCTCAAGAAAATAATCCAAGTTACATAGTATTCAAGTCCGACTAGAAAAGGGAAAAACCTGTAGAGATGATAAAATGATTACTCTTCACACTGAGTTCGGGAGGAAGAAGAAATTCAGACAGATCAGAAAGAATCTTCCATGATATCACTGATTATAAGACTGCAATGGTTGTCACATGCTACTATAATGTATAGTTTTCAATGCTTATAGCAAGGATAACACCATATGTGTTTTCTGTTGGAAAGTGTGGCCTATGGGTGATAAAGACTTCTCATTGAATGTTGATTGATTGAACTAAATGTGCCATACTGGTTGATGATATCTCAAGAATAAGGCTGGGCTTGTGTGGGGAAGACATAGAGACTTGTCTGCACTCTCTACTGACTATTTCTGTGAAAATAAAGCTTCCCTGAAAATTAAAATCAATGTTAAAGTGAAAATAATATTTCATATTTTTATATAAAAGTAATAGCTGTTCATAAATCCATGGATACTTATTGATTAAATAAGCATTGCTTAGTCCCTTTCAAGTTTTATTCATGACTTTAGATAGCAGATTGGTTTTGATCTGATAGGTCTTTAAGATTTTACTGAGACTAGCAGAGAAGTAAATGAATAATCATAGTACAGCCTGATAAATACGACAAAGGGAAGGAAGATGTCTCTTTGAATCATTCTGTTCTGTCTTGCTGTGGCTTTCCAGAGTCAAGGCTACAATACATAGAGCCTGACCCCTCAATTTCTTTGTTTTACCTTTTCTTCAGTGGTGCACCTGTGACCCCAAAGCTCTTCATGACTAACTTTGGTGACTGGAGAAACTAAACTGACTTACCCTGACCTTTAACAACCTACCTTGAGGCTAAATCCAAGCCTAGGGGAACATACATTGGTGTGGTCAGGGGCCCAGTTCAGCTGTGTTTATTAAGAGAGGGTCTCAGGGGCGTCTTTGTGCCGTGCAGCCTTCTCTCTGCATGCTTTATTTTTTATGACTCTTAGAGTCATTAATGCATTTCTTGCTTTTGCTGTAATGTGTCATTTAAAATAGCACATATCTTAATGTCTGATGATGGGAAGTAATTTTGCTTGAGCAGTTTCCTTAGAGTGAGAGTGGCAAGCAGAGCACAATCAGTCACCGGTATTTACCAAGCTCACTTGGTGAAGACAGCAGGCTCCATCAAAGCAGACACATTGCCTGTTCCATTCCAATCTGATTCCAGACATCTGGAGGGCACGGAGTGGAAAACTCTACAGTCAGCTTTCAGGTCCACCACTCACTCAAGGCCACATTTTCAGTGCTGTCTGTTCATAGTCAACAGTGCTGTCTGTCTGTCCATAGTCTTCAGTGAAGTCTGTCCATGGTCTCCAGTGCAGTCTGTCTGTCCATAGTCTTCAGTGCTGGATGTCCATATTCTCCAGTGCTATCTGTCTGTCCATAGTTTTCAGTGCAGTCTGTATATAGTCTTCAGTGCTGTCTGTCCATCCATAGTCTCCAGTGCTGTCTGTCTGTCCATAGTCTTCAGTGCTGACTATCCAGAGTCTGCAGTGCTGTCTGTCCATAGTCTGCAGTACTGCCTGTCTGTCCATACATAGTCTTCAGTGCTGTCTGTCTGTCCATAGTCTTCAGTGTTGGCTGTCCATAGTTTTCTGTCTTATCTGCCTGCAGCCTCCAGTGTTGTCTGCTCAGTTGTCTAGACTGTTCAGTGTTATCTTGGGGCAGCTGTTACCTATCTCCCATCTTCATTTCTGTATTATTAGCCCTGTGCAGTGGTCTTTGACCCTGCTCATATACTAAAGATCCTTCCAGGCATTGAAAACAACAACAACAAAAGAAATTGAAAAGAAAACAGTCTCTGAACTGGAGAAATGACTCAGAATCACTTGAATTGTGGCTCACAACCATATGTAACTCCAGTGTTAGGGGACCAGACACTTCTTATCTCCATCAGCACCAGGTATGCAAGTGATATGCAAACATATGTGTAGGCAAAACAGCTATATACCTGTAAATAAAAATAAATTACAATTTCCAGGATCCATTTTAAATAAGTTCATATATCTTGTGCTAAGTTTGGGTATGGACATTTTTGACTTTTCTTTGTTTGGCCTGACCTCTCTGAAGGTCTCATACACATAGCCTGCATGAGAAACCAGAAGGAAGAAAATATTAAAGGTCCTTCCATCTCCTAAGACCTCTGGATCTATAAATTCTTATCAGTAACTAAACCTCACAAGATCAACCATGTTCCTTTATAATAGCTTGATTTGATTCATTTATTCATTGATACAGATTGAGGATACACTACCTGTTTTATTCTATAAAAGTTGTAGGTGTTATAGTAGGAAAAATTCTGATTGAGTAGATCAGACAAGGGAGCTAGGCAAAAATCTTAAACAAGGTAGGTGGGAAGATTACCTCCACCTTGTTTTAAATATAGTGGGAATTTTTGAAAATATAAAATTTTTGAAAGAACAGATATCAGTGCAGAAAATCTGGAACTGGTCATGTGCTCACTGGAGGACTTTGTGGTCCCAGCGGTCTCTATAAATTGGTCCCATATGTTGGAACAGTTTTGTGGGAAAAAGAAAAGCCATCACATACAGACATGAACACAGATACACACACACACACACACACACACACACACAAATTCACATAACAGAAATGCTTGTGTACAAGACAGATTTCAGGGATGCTTAACACAGGATCGCTTCTGTATGGCTGTCTGCTTGCTGAGACTGGATACCATGGTGCTGAGTGCTGATCCATGGTACTGAGTACTGATGTGCCACTGAGGGTGCCAGAGCTGGGGAAACAGCAGTTTCTTTGCCAAAGATTCAAACTATCTTCTCTCAGTTAGCAACAAACTCAGCTATTCCTTGTCTGGTCATGGTGTACTGACTGGTGGTACATGGATTTGCTGACTAACCTAGGTCAATCATAATCTGTTGATGAAAAGCTATTCTCTTCTTTTTATAGAGGAGGAAATTGGTGCAGAGAGGTTTATTTCTTGCCAAGGTCACAAAGCTAGTGAGAGTGAATCTGGAATGTGAACCCAGGCTATGATTTCTGGCTAAGCAGTGCTTTTGTTTGTCTATGGTCTCTTCTTACTGGTAAATGCAGCCCTCTTTGAACTCCAGTGCACCTGTGGCTCTCATGACTTACTTTTACCAATTGCTATTTTGGTGCCTGCTGCCACTCACTAATGTTCTCTTTCCTGTTTCAGGTTTTGGATTGGGAGGATGGATTGGCCAGTCCTGACCCTGTCTGAACAGGACTTACTTGTCAGGTCTTATTACAGTCCAGCTTGCTCTGGTAGGTCTAACCCTTTGTCAACTGAAGGTTGATCATCACAGGCAGACACTGCTCCCTTCAGTCCTCCCTGCTGGAACTTGGTCCCGGGCTGCTTCCCTTAGAAGTAGCCATTGGTGTTGATTGTGCACTGGGGAGTTCGTGGTGGCAGTCTGAATTGGGGGGCCCAGGTCAGAGCCAACCACACTGTTACAAGGAGTGGGCCCTTGTTTGTCCCAGCTGCCCAGCTAGCTTACACCCGAAATAACCACACAGGAACTGTATTAATTTAAACACTGTCTGGCTCGTTAGCTCTAACTTCTTATTGGCTAACTCTTACATCTTGATTTAGCCCATTTCTATTAATCTATGTATTGCCACATGGCTTACCGGAGATTCTAACTGGCACCGTCTGTGTCAGGCGGAGGATCCATGGCTTCTCTCTCTTTCTGCCCTTCTTCCTCCCAGCATTCAGTTCTGTTTTCTCCGCGTACCTAAGTTCTGCTCTATCGAGTAGGCTAAGGCAGTTTCTTTATTCATTAACCAATGAAAGCAACACACAAACAGAAGGAACTCTGTAACATGGGGGGGCTGCTTGTTGGAGTATCTGTCCTGCTTTGTATCCCACAGCTGGCAAGCCCCAAAGAAAATCAGAGATTTCATAAGATTATAAACTGATTGGCCCATTAGCTCAGGTTACTTATTAGCTCTTATNGTCTGGGCTGGACTGTGAGGAATGGGCTTCCTCTTTTCCAGCATTCTCCTGTTCCCATCTCCCCGCCTCTACTTCCTGTCTTGTTGACCCACTTATACTTCTTGCCTGGCCAATGAGCATTTTATTAAAATACATGATTGACAGAATACAGACAATTCTCCCACACCAGAACTCCTACGCCACCACAGTATCATACAGACTAAGCAGACGGAAGTCCTAAAGCCACACACTCTTCCATATGTGGCCATAACAAGGATCTAGAAGACAAATAAGATAAGAGGATAAACAAAAGCCATGCAGGCTCAAAAGTTGCTGTGTCAAATACTGTGATGAACCATTTCTCTACACAGGAGGCACACGTTTAACAGAACTATATTCCACAGAAGCCCATATTTCTAGAGCTGAAAGTGAGGAATGAGGGAGCATTGCCAAGTACAGACAAGTGACTGCTATGGACCAGCTTTCAGTACCAATTGTCCTCAATCTAAACTCATATATGATCTGCAACAACTTATATGACTATATCAAGGAGGTCAGGCTGATCTGCCTCCATGGTAGGCCAGGTCCATCTAGGAGGGACACTATGAAGGGCTTGGATTGAAGGCTAAGACTTGGAGGAATGTAAGTGAGGTAGAAGGGAGAGAGGGAGTAGGGCAAAGAACTTTAAGTCAGAGTTTAAGTCTGACACCTAAGACAGGGCAGATGGGAGAATGGGGCACGAGGGACCAATGCACCTCCGTGACAGCATGAGTCACGGCACAGGGAACCTGTTCCAGGGATTACCTAGTAGAAGAGGTCTGGACCGATAGTTATAGGGCTGAGGCAATGCCAAATGACAGTGTGATGCAGGTGTGGACTTACGGTGATGAGCCTAAACATGTCAGACCTTGAGATTGGAAGACCAGATTCCATGTGACAGCTATTTTCTTATACCGACTGAGCCATGAACATCTGAGACAATATCATAAGGCCAAGCAGAATCTCATACATAGATGGTGCGCTATATTCACAGGTGAATGTATTTTGTCTTGCATACACATCTGCATGATAATTGTTGATGACTTTATCCCAGTATATTTAGTGTCTGAGAATCAAGGCCAAACTTCGATATCTAACAAAGCAAACAGCAGCTATTCAGTAATTATTGAAGGAACAAATGAGTGGTGCATCTCATTAAGTAGTCAGTGGAAAGTTTTGAATGCAACAGTTAAATATTTGCAGTTGGTCTGGTAAAAGACTCTTCTGCCTTGGTGGTTGTCTTAGAGATGGGACAGGAAGAGCATCTTTGTCAGAACTGTTGTTGAATATCATTTTGTGTTGCCGATTAATTTTCTGTCTTTGGACAAATAATTTGTTTTCTCAAAGGTTTAGTTGTCCTCCCCCCCCNNAAAATAGTATCTAACTCAAAGCTTAGTGAGATAATTTCCTGTGCATGGCTAGGGCACAGCTAGGCATAGATGAGAACTTTGAAAATTTCATATCCTTTTTTGTCCTTCTAAGAATGAATCCCCCAGGTCAATCTGCAGACAGTCAGCTTATATGCAGGCTCATTGAGAGGAGGAAGAGGACAGCACAGGAGTCACAGCAGCAATGATTCAGCCTGGGGCATAGGAACGACTGGACTGATTTACAAACAGACTCATGGCCTGTTAAACCTCTCAACTGCCTATTTGTAATTAATGTGGCAAAGTGTACATCATTACTACCCTCATTTTACTAGAGTGAAATGGAAGCTTACGGTGGTGAGTAAGTCACCCCAGGAAGGTGGCTGTAAGGGGATACAGTAGGATTCATACCTAATTGTGTTGAAGATGTGTTCCCAACTGCATGTATTTTTCCCTTAATGATGGATCAATAGGAATTCTGAGGAGCAAACAGATCTGGAGTTCTCCCAAGAATTTCCCAAGACCTCAAGAAGTAGTAAGAACCAGACAATAACAGCAAAAGAGGATTTAGGGGCTAGATGACTCCTTTTGTTGGGATGTTCTGCCCTCTGCTGGTAGATTTTTATGTTTTGTATTCAAGTACTTAAAAAGCTGATTTTGGACTTTTAAATTGGGTCTCCTTGGTAGTAACTAAATTGTTTAAAATGAGAGTACTTTACGTGTAGTTTATTTGTAAATATGTGACTATTTGCCAATGTTTGTATAGGAGTTTATGTGCATATGCATTTGTGTGTGTGTATTATATATATACACACACACACACACACACACACACACACACACTGTGTGGTCACAAAGCTATAAAGCCCAACACAATGCCTGTCAAACAGTAAGCAATAGGTAAATACTGAACAAATGTGTTACTGGACATTCATATACAAGAAGACCGAAAGCATTACTGTGGGGATCAGCTGTGCCCTGCTCTAAGCACCTCTGTTTTGTACAGAACTGTGATCTTCAAGACGCTAAGTGATGTGCTCCAGAGTGACTCCATTTGATAAGATCAAAGTTTTCTTCAACTTGAGTACACAGGCAGGGGCAGAATGACTCTGCATCTTCGAGTCTCTTCAATACTAGGGATTGAAAAAAAAGTTAAAAAAATACTAGGGATTGAGAGTAATTCCTGCTGTTCCTGCTGTATCTGATCTCTAGAGGCCCGTCTTTCTCTACCTTTCTCACAGTGGAAGGCTGAAGTGCAAGTGCTCGCCAAAAGGAGATGCACTCACCATTTCATCAGGATCCCCTTCCACCTTAACTGACCAGCTCCTGTGATGATGACATTAATACATTTCTGAGTGCAGAACTTTATGCCGCTCCCTTCTCAACATTACCTCCGAGAGGACTGAGTTTTCAACATTTCCATTTGAAAATACATTGAAACCATTGGATGTTTAAATTGATCCTGTCACTCTAAAATTTGGTTTATAAATATTGTCCTATACATGCCTCAATGACACCTGAGCATATAGAGCTTTCCCCACATCTGTAGATGAAGAAGAAGCTGAGAATCAAAAGGATGCGTGTAGATTGAAGCTTGAATGGTCTCCCTTCATTCTGGGAACTGAGAGCTCATGCTCTCAGGGACCTAGCTCAAAGGCAGGCATGGAAACCCATGAATACTGAGTTTGCTGACTTCCAAGTCTTACTGAAATATCTGTGAAAATGCAATGTAGTATTTAATAGATGAGAAATGGGGGTACTATTGCTGCTTCATAGACTACAGTTTAGCAAAAAGATTCTAAACTGCCTCTGAGTACACAGATAGGCTTCTGCCAAAGTCTTGGTGCTTAGTGTGTCTTGAATGAATGAAGGAGTGAATGAATGAATGAACCCATGTGAATAATCAAACAGGGTTGGCATGAGACTGCTTGTTCATCCAGGCCACCCAGAACAGAAATAATCACACAGAAACTGTATTAATTCAATCACTGCTTGGCCCATTAATTCTAGCTTCTTATTGGCTAGCTCTTACATCTT
>LOEQ01007286.1:26590-40707 GCA_001685075.1 Bramus lutescens | reverse complement strand
GAGAGAGAGAGAGAGAGAGAGAGAAGGTATAGTCAAGGAAACATTATGGAGCTGCTGAAGGAGGCAGATGCTCGAGGGAAACTTACCGGTAGGCCACATCCTCATGGTGGTACACAGATAAATAGAAATGTGTAAATTTAAAATGTAAAGGTTAGTTAATAAGAAACCTGAGATACCAGGTCAAACATTGCTGTAATTAATATGGTTTCTGTGTGATTATTTTGGTCTGAGTGTTTGTGAAACAAGCAAGCAGTCTCCTTCTACAAATTGGTGCCAACATGGGTTAACTAAATCCACATAAAACCTGAGACAGCTTGGGAAGGAATTCTAGACTAAAAGAAGAGAGTTAAAACATGGCTTCTTGGTAGCAGCATTTCCTTGGGTAGATTCTGTTTGCTGGAGGCAAGTAGAGCCAGGATTCCTTTATGATAAGGTCTCTGATTCAGAATTAACAGTAAAAGCTGTGCAGCTCCTTTAAGAGCTGGCTTCCTTGTTTGTGCTGGTACAGTTAAGGAGCACTTAAATGGGAATTTTGAACAGCATGATACTAGTTGCTTAATAGTGGTATAGACATGCTGTGTCCTTGGAGCTGGTGCGGTGAGCATGACTTGTACAGCTGGTGGTGAACAAACCTTTCCCATGTTGGACTGGGTGGGACCAAAAGGCAAAGCAGCCTTAGTCCTAGCCATGCCACTTATCATTTTAAGAAGTGATCCTGGTCAGAAAATGATTACAGATATGCAATAGAGACAGATTCAGATAGAAAAAACCTCTGAACAGGTCATAGGGTGTTTAAAAAGTATATGTAGGCTTGGGAGAGAAAGGAAAAAGAGTATGGACAGTTATAAAAAGAAGTAAATAGCTTTTAAAATTAAAACAAAGTATTTTTTAAAGAGTATCTTTTTAAAGAGACAGTAAAAATATTATAAAAAAGTACAGAGAGTCATAGATTAAAGGAGTAAAGAAAAATAAGCCTTGTAAAGGTCGAATATACACAGAGAATCTGAGTTAGGAATATTATTATGTTTTCTTTATATTTTTTGACTGCAAAGAGATATTTGATTCTGGGGATGCTAAGCTAAACCAACATAAAGTTGTCTTGACTTGAAAATTTGGATCTAAGGCTATGTTGCTTTGGAAATTAGGTTCTGCTTTTGTTTCCACAGTAGATGACAACCTGTGGATTCTTTCCAGGCTAATGTGGTTTGATGTAGCAAGACCCCCTGAAAGGTATCTGTGTATACTTCACCCAACAAACATCATTAACCAGTTTGGAAAAAATATGCCCAATTTCTCAAAATGATTGTTTATAAATGTTTGTTTTCATTTAAAGAGGGTTTATCATAAATGATAAATGGTCACAGTCAAGTTCTAAAGAAAATAAGGGAGATATGATATAGAGATGAACACTTTGCATTAGTATGGGCTTTGGTCTATTGATACAAACTTAAGGTCAATTTGCTCACTGTGTATATGTATTTCTGCTCTTGTTTAAGGTATTGTGTTTGTATAGCTCTTTTTAAAAATATAATGTATAATTAAGAAATACAGATTAATAGATAGTCATCTATAATAATCAAACTGTAGTTATGTAAGTTAGGTTTTCTAGATGTACATAGATATATTTCAGTTAGATAGATAATCTTCCATACTTCAAAGACCTACAGAACATCACATTTAAAAGGTTTTAAGAACTTAGTCTTATCTCAATAGTGAGACATAGCTGCTTCTGGTAGCACCAAATCCTTCAAGAGGATGATGAGCATCAAAGGGACTAATTGTAGGTTTGCTAGCCATTTGAAAAAGAAACTGTTCTTGCCTGGACTGTTTGATGGTATCTTGTATAAACTTGACATGCAGGACCCCCAGAAAAGTGACTTCTGAACTTGCCTAAAGAAGGTGAGACAGCCCTTCAGGGTTCCTGCTTCATTAAAGAGTCTGCAAGGCATTCTGCAGAATACAGAAGAAAGTGTCTGACAAACTGCCAGTATAGGAAAAACAGTCTTTGAAATTTCCTGATTCGTGGAAAAGTCTACCAGATACTATGGGCCTGTAGGCTAAAGATGGATGCCCCAATGTTACAGAAAACCTTTGGGTGACTGTCCAGGCAGTGAGGTATAACTGTCAATTCTGAAGTTTTGGAAGTTGCTTACAATGTACTTCCCTTTTACTTAAGGAATATTATATCATTCTTGGGTCTTGGAAGAGCTGAAGACAGATAGTTATAATTTTCCTTGGTTATGTTAATGATAAATTAGATACAAAACTTTAGGTTCACAAAGATAGGATAGATGATTAAATATTGTAACTGTATTTTTTGCTTGATGCTTGATACCTGTTTGTTATATCCAATTTTATTATGTTAATGCTAAAATCTTCCTTTATAATTAGACAGAAAAGGGGAGTTGATGTGCATTGTCCTTCTGTATATGTGTTCCTTTTATTGGTTGATGAATAAAGCTGTTTCAGCCAATGGCTTAGCAGAGTAAAGCCAGGTGGAATATCTGAATAGAGATATATAGAGAGAGTAGGCAGAGTCAAGTAGATGTCATGTAGCTGTCTAAGGAGACAGATGACAGACAGAACATTACCGGTAGACCACATTCTCATGGTGATACACAGATTGATAGAAATAGGTTAATTTAAAATGTAACAGTTAGTTAATAATTAATCTGAGATAATAGATCAAACAATGTTATAATTAATATAGTTCTGTGTGATTATTCAGGTCCCAGTAGCTGGGAAATGAAAAAGCAGTCTCCTTAGAAGAAGATGCAAGTTTGAGACCAGCTTGTGCTATATAGTGAGATTGGGGCTAGCTTGAGATATAACATTAGAACCTGTATCAAAACAAACAAACAAAAAATAGAACACCAACCATCAGAACCAGTGTAGAATTACCACATGGGTGTTTCAGAGACAAGGAGTAAGTCCTGTAAACACCACTGATATGCAGATCCCATTGTCTAGAACTTAGGTCTACAAGACTTTGTTTTATGTGATACATAGAAAAACAATTTGGTGGGTTCATACAATTGTCTCAATCATTATACTCCATATTTTTGATGTAATTAATGTTAATATTATTTACATGGTCCCAAAGTTATATGCCATGGATTAAAGTGCACATTTCCCATTTTTCACTGAGTGTCAGCATCCTTGATCTCTTTCCAATTTGTTTGTTTCTACTGTGACAGTAACTGTAATAGTTCAGACATTTACTTTTACCTTTTAGGAACATATGTAGTCACTACCTTTCTGACCTCCGCAACTCCTACCAAAACTTTTTCAGTCAGACTTTGAAAGTATAGAGACTTTCTGCTTGACCTCCCAATATTTCCATTAGCAGCAATCCCCCATAGGTGGTATGTGCATTACAGATGATCAAACCACTTGACAAACACAGAAGTCTGTAATTTACCCTAGGGGCTACTCAATGTTTAGCTCTCTATGATGTCATGTGTTTACAAATTCAGTGTGCAATGCAAGGATGGCTTAACATGCAATTCAATAAACACAATAAAATGCATAACAAAAATCAAAGATAAAAATTATATGCTTATCTCAACACATAAAGAGAAAGCCTTTAATGACTTTTAATATCAGTTAATGAAAAAAGTCCCAAAGAAGCTACAATTATAAGATCATACATCATCATTGTAAAGGCTGTGTACCATAAACCTATAGCCAACATTATACTCCATGGGGGAAGATTGGAAATATTTTCACTAAAATCAGAGATGAGAAGAGTGTTCATTCTCTCCACTTATGTTCAATAATGTATTTGAAGTTTTAGACCAATGACACACAAAAAAAAAATTGAGAAAGGGGTCACAAATATGTAAACAGGAAATCAAATTGTCTTGATTTGCAGGTAATCTGAACCAATACTTGAAAGGCTACAAAGAGTCTACTGCCAAACTCTTATGTCTGAAAATGCTTAAAATGAAGTGTCAAGATACAAAATTAATATACAAAATTTGGAAGTTTTCTATATACCAGTTATAAATAGGTGAGAAAAATTTATTGGGCAATCTCATTAAAAAACCACACACAGAAGTAAATCTTGCAAAAGAGGTGAACCACCTACACAATGAAATGTGAAAACTAAAAAGGGAAACCAAAGAATTCACTGGAAGAAAGGAAGACCTTCCTTGTTCATAAGACAGCAGAGTATATACTGAGAAAATGGCTGCCTTACCAAAAGCAATCTTACCAAAGTTCAGTATAATTCTTATCACAATTTTAAAAGGACCTAGAAGTCATAGAAGTCCATAGGCCAAATGAAAAAAAAAAGATAACTATGTTTGTATGTATGTATATGTATATATATGTATGTATATGTATGTATATCTCACATATATGATTTCAAATCACAGTGCAGTAGTGAACTCATGATTTCATGTAGTTCCATCATTAAGGAAGCCAAGATAGAATGTCTTGATTTTGAGGACAATGTAGGGAACGTTTACCTAACTCTGAGAATGATCATGAAACTATAAGCAGAATCTTGACTGTATACACACATACACACACACACACATACACACACACACACACACACACACACACCATAAAAGAAATGGAAGGAGACTAGTAGGATGGGAAGAGCTGGCAAAAGTATAAAAATAACAATGTTTTATGTATATGAATAAAAATATTCTAATTAAGTCCAATATTTTATACAATGAATATATATTGCTAAAAATCATCCTGAATAGATAGCTCACTGGGCAAGAGTGTTTACTCTGCAAGTAAGAGAGCATGTATTTGAATTCCCAGCATCCATGTAAAAAGGTTGACATGGTGTCACATATCTGTAATCCTAGTGGTGCACAGTAGAGTCAGGTCTATTCTGAGAGTTTGCTGGAGCCAGGAGAGCTGAAACATCAGCTGTCATGTTCAGTGAGAGATTCTGTCTCAAGGCAATAAGGTGGAGAATGATCCAAGAGGACTGCACATGCTTATCTGGCTTCCATATGCATACACTTGGACTTGTGTGGATGTGCTATACACATATATAACATATATACACACATGCACCACCACACACACAGATWTATACACAAATAGTAGAAAAGATTTAGTCTTTTAGCCTTTCTTCCAAAAAGTAGGTAAAAATATCTTACTCCAGGGATTTAACTATTTCTGGAACTCTTGTGTCTTGTAAAGTAAGTAAGTTTTTTCTTTCCTGAAACATAAAGGCCTCTAAATTATCTGGTCTTGTCTATTTAGAATTGTCATACATAATATTTTTATTAATTATTTGAGAATGTGATATGCATATATAACATATTTTGACTATATTCATTCCTCATTCCTCCCCCTAACTTCTCCTCCTAAACTCATTCTTTTTAAAATCTTTTTTGTCCTCTTTAAGAAATTTCCTTATATTTATGGATGTTTTGTCTGCATCTGTGTCTGTGCATCACTTGTTAACTTGGTGTCCACAGAGGCCAGAAGAAAGCATTGGGTACTCAGGAACTACAGATGGTTGCGAGGTACAATGTGGGTGCTGGGCATTGAACTGTGGCTGTCTGGAAGAGCAGCCAACACCCTTACCTGCTGGAAGATCTCTTCATCCCCAGTCTGTCATCTTCGTTTTTTCTTCTTCTCCTGCTTCTGTTCCTTTTTCTCCTTATTTTTTTTTACCTTCTTTCCCACAAACTATGTAGTCCAATTTGCATTTCTATATGTTGTTCATGGTTCTGTAGGTATCCATTGGGGCATAGTCAACCTAACCTGGGCTTCCCCTTAAGGAAAAATGACTCTTCCTTCACCAGAAGGCATCAGCTGTCAATGTCAACAGCTCCTTGGTTAAAAGTGGGAGCTCATGAGCCCCTCCTTTCTGCAAGTTGGAATGCCAAGTGGTTGAATTTTGTGCAGAAATTACATCTACTGTACACCTGATTGCAGTGGCTAGTGTTTTTTGGACATGACAGAATTATCTTTTGTTTTTCTTCCTCTTCCACTCTTCTCTAGACAGTACCAACTGTTTTATGTTCAACTTTTTGAGAGACTTGTAGATACATATGCACTTGTCAGGCTTTCTCTGGCCAGTTCTAAGTCCTAAAGTCTATCATACTTCTGACTCCCTGACATCCTTCCAGAGAATGTTCTAACTCCTGTCATAATTTAATCCGTGTTTTAACTATTAAGTCTTTGTGTTCCTATAGTTACCTGACTGTGGTGATACTTTGTTTATGATCTAATAAATAAAGCTTGCCTGAGGATCAGAGTGCAAAGCTAGCCACATTTGTCAGTGATACAGGCCTGGAAGTGGTGGCACACACCTTTAGTCTTAGCAGAAACATTAGTTAGCCATAGAGGACAGGCGGTGGTAGTGGATGCCTTTAATGTCAACACTAGAGAGGAATATGAGTTGGCATGAAATAGGAACTCATTCTCTCTTTTCAGTATGAAGATTCAATGTAGGTAAGAGCTCTCTTGTGGCTTGGCTGCTTTGCTTTTCTGATCTTCTGCTCAAATCCCAATATCTGTCTGTGGTTTTTTTGGTTGTTGTTTTATTTTTTTTAAGACAAGGCTTCTCTGTAGCTTTGGTGCCTGTCCTGGAACTAACTCTTGTAGACCAGGCTGGCCTTGAAATCACAGAGAACCACCTGCCTCTGCCTCTGTCTACTGAGTGCTGGAATTAAAAGCACATGCCACCACTGCCTGGCTCTGTCTCTGGGTTTTTACTATTTGTGCTACATCTGACACCCACATTTTGAGGTATAAATTCACAAAAATACCATTTAACTGTGGCTTTAACACCACCAGCATAGGCCAGACCTACAAGATGCTGGAGTCACCACCCTACAGGCTACGTTTTCCTTTCTTCTCTCCTGTCAGGCTTTATCTGAACCCTCTTCTTTTGCTGCTGGCAAACCAGGTTGCTGCCTTGAAATTCAGTCAGGCTTTTAATGTTCTATGCAGCAGCAATAAGCCTCACATTGTCGTCATCATTGGAGGAAGATTTGATGAAAACAATTGAGAATTTTTAAGAGAGGAATTATATAGGGCCAGAAGGACAGAGAAGAATATTAAAGCCATATATTGCTAACATATGGGGATGTGATTTCCAGTGGAATACTCAGATTATCATTCCCTCAATTTAGAAGCAAACCATAAATTAATGTATGTTTCTGGCAAACAATATTAGAAGATACTATAAAGAACAGTCATTGACCATTCAGCTTGTTCAAGAACAGGACACAACAGCTGCTGATCTTCCAAAGACTCCAACAGTCCTACCTTTAAAATGGTTGACAGACAAACATATATGGGCTGTGCAATAGCCTTTATCAACAAAGAAACCTTTAGGCTTTAGAACAGCTGGTACAGGAGCAACTAAACGCTCAGTATATTGAAGAATCAAGCAGCCCTTGTAAATTCTCCTGTATTTGCTGTTGAAAAGAAATTTGGAAAATAGAAAATGTGTACAGATCTAAGAACTGTTAATTAGGTGATCCAGTCAATGGGCTGTCTACCATCTGGCATTCCTTTGCCTTCTCTATAAAAGATGACCCCTTATAGTTTCTGATTTACAAGATTGTTTCTTCACTATACCTTTATAAGAAAAAGACAGAAAATTTGCCTTCTTGGTGCCTACTTATAATATTCTCAGCCTGTTAAGAGGTATCAATAGAAGGTTCTCCCGCAGGAAATGTTAAATATCCCACCCTATGCAAATAATTCATATGGAAGCTGTAGAAAATGATATATAAAAGCAATTTCCTAAATCTGTAGTTTGGCATTACATGGATGACATCTTACTCTTTGGTTCAAATGTAAATACTTTAGAAGAATGATTGAAGAAGTAACAAAAATTTTCCCTTGTTGGGGATTACAAATAGCTACTGAAAAAATATAAAGAGGTGATTCCCTTAACTATTTAGGCTATAAAATAGACTGACAAAGACCCTAAAAGGTGCAAATTAGGAGAGATCAATGGCTGACTGTTAATGACCTCCAAATATTGCTAAGAGACATTTCCATACTACAGTCCCCTATTGGGATAAAATCTGATGAACCAATTAATTTAAACAAAATGTTAGATGGTGACAAGGTATTAAATAGTCCCTGCAAATTATCAGCTGAAGCTAAGAGAGAACTGGCTTTGATTGAAGAGAAATTACAGAGTGTTAAACTAGTCACACTAATCAGTGATATGGGCCAGGTAGTGGAGACACACACTTTTAATCCCAGCACTAGAGAGGAATATAACACAGAATGAGACTGGAACTTGTTCTCTTTTCAGTCTAAAGATTTGGAAGAGGTAAGAGCTCACTAGCAGCTTGGCTGCTTTACTTTTCTGATCTGCCTGAACCCCAATATATTTCTCTGGGATTTTATTTGTCATACTACACCCGACTCACTGTTCACCATCACCTGTAGCATAGACTTGATGGAGGTCTATCTTATCATTGGCAGAAACTGCTTCTCTTTTCCATTTCCCAGCTGTATTATTGACTTTGTCAAAGAAATTACTCAGCAAAAGACAGTGAGTTTCAAAACAGCTCAGTTCTTAGGCTCTGGGGTTTGTCTAATTGTACAGTCATTTGAGTAAGACGTTAAATCAATAAGTCTCATGTACTCATATTCTGCTCATATAAGTACTGAATCACTACCTGACCTGGGAATGAAGCATGAAGGAGCTTGGACAAAGTTCTCTGATAAGAATATCATTGAATGTCTGTATTGGGCCACTTTACACAGGCTTTGCTAACAATGATACTTGTAGTGAGAGTTTTGGGTCAAATTCTAGCAACCGGACATCTGCAAGGGCTGGGACTGTTTGATTAGATGGGAAAAGTAGATGCTGCTGATTCCCATTAAAGACCCTGAGCACCAGGTGAACCTGCTTATGTGAATGTACTTAGTTGACAATACTGCTCACATGACAGTATACATTATGGCGGGGAGATCTGACCACCATCTGTGCTATTTCACATCCTTGTGAAGGCAACTGGAAGACCATACTTGTTTTCTCCTGAATTTTTATTGAGTCATTGTTTTGAAGTATTCCGGAACTCCCGCATTTTAAGGAAACACTTTACTACAGAGCTACACCCCATTCATTTCTTTACTTTTAACTTTAAGACAGGGTCTCCCTAAGTTGTCTAGACTAGCCTTCAATTCTAAATTCTCCAGTCTTAGCCTTCCATAGAGCTGACACTACAAGCCTGTCCCACCAGGCAAAAAACTGTATCTGTGAAGAAAATTCTTAACTGAGTTTGGAACTTTTATCACACGATGACTTCAAGGTGGTCTCAGGAAGAATCAATCTGTAACCCAAATAAATCATAGAAACCAGAAAAAGGCTTTATTTTTCCCATTTGGTGTGTGGATATAATAGTAACAATAATATCTACCTCATTGGAATCTGATAAGGACTCAGTATATCCCATGCTTGCCTATTGTTCTTTTTTTTTAATTTTTGCTGCATTTTAAGCCATGGTTATCCATATCAGTATCTCCAACTCTGCTGCTATCCCCAGCAGTTAGGCTTTAAGAACTGCAGCCTGAGGGAATTTTTTTTCACCCAGGCACCAATTCTTTCAAAACTAAGAAGGGACCATATCTAAATCTCTGTCCCTCTAAAGAAGTCAAGATTCAAAGGTTGTGGTAGAATCCTGCTCTTCAGCTCTTCGGAAGGCTGAAGAGCAAGCATCTCACCTACTCGCTTTCTCCTGTCTCCTGAAGCCCTTGTGCTATTGCTTGCCCCTCCTTCAAAGCCCTTCTCGACCTGGCTCCTCCCTACCACTTCCTGTCAACTAGTTGGTGACTCAAGATCCTGACTGTAGATGAATTTTATTTACTCAAACACATTTCTGCATCATTTAACAAATGTTCCAGAGGATAAATTAAGTTAACACATTTTAAAATAATATTCTACAACTGCTACTATTGTGAGGGTAGTTGTTTCCCTGATCTTTTTCTCAGCCCATTTGTACCAGATCCTGTTCATGTATGTTATAGATGTTAGTTTGGTTATTTCATGGGACTCTGAACAGTGGAGATGGGTTTATCTCTGACTCTTTTGCCTTCTCTTCGGATTCTTTTCCTCTGGGTTGCCTTGTCCAGCCGCAGTATGTGGGGTTTTGGCTTTTGTCTTGTCTTATTGTATCTTGTTTTGTCCTGTTTGACTGTCATCTCTTGGAGGCCTGATCTTTTCTGAAGAGGAAATGGAAGGGGAGGGGATCTGTGGGAGAGAAGAGGTGAGAGATAGTTGGGAGAAGTGGAGAGGGCAGAAACTGTGGTCAGGATGTATTGTATGAGAGATTATTCCATTTTCAATTAAAAGATAAAAAAGAGTAAAAATATAATGCATATATATGATTGGACCAACTATCAATATTAAAAATATTGGTGTTACCATTGTTATTACTAGGCCATGAACATTTTCTTGTTGTCACACCATGTTATCGTTTTGCAAATAGGATTTAATAGTCTGTACATCATAGGTGGTTTTTTTTAGCTGTTTTTATAATTTCAAATGATTTAGTAATAGATATACACATTGTGGTTTTTACATATAGAAAAAATATCTTTTTTTGGTTGTTGTTGTTTTTCTGAGACAGAGTTTCTCTGTATATTTTTGACTGTCCTGGAACTCACTCTGTAGACCAACCTGGTTTCAAACTCACAGAGATCTGTCTGCCTTTGCCTTGCAAGTGCTGGGATTAAAGGCATGCACCACCACACCTGGATAATTAACTTTCTTTAAAAGAAATTCTAGACATAAAATTCCTGTGCCAAAAGAATTAAATATTTCAAAATTTTTTATTATATGGATAGATTGATTTCCAAAATATTTCACTATTAATATCAGAGTAATATTACTCATTTTTCGAGACCCATGAAGGAAAAGGAAAGAACAGACATTTGCTTGGATCACATATCTCAGAGCAACAAATAATCCTAATGTGACCATAGATTTCCTGAGAATAAACTGGATAAATAATGTTTGCTCATTCTGGTTCTGAAAATGAAAGTTCCATGCTTGTACAGGGAGTAATTAAGTATGCTGTCTATCCATCTATATTTAAGGAGAGAGTTCACTGTATAAATGCATTATGATATAGAAAAAAATAACTTCTATTGGCAACTCTGAATCTATTAGAGAGGATTAAAGAAAAAGGAAAACAGTTTTACCATTGGTTCCTAAGAAAGAATTAATCTATCAGGCAGCATTATGTTAATCACACTTGCTCCTAATGTGGCGGTCTTTTGATTAATATTTGCACATATCTGAAGCAGGGAATGGATGCATTTCCAGAAATGAATTTTAATTTTGGCTTCTCCACATGAACCACGGACAGCACTGTGTCTCTCCTTTCTTATACACCTCTGTAATAAAATGGAGGTTGCAGGTCAAAGTGAAGTTACAGTAGCATAGGAAACTTTTATCCTTTTCTGTTCTTGTCAGAACTTTCCCAGTGTTTCTGCTGTTGCTGTCAAGCAGGAAGTCAGTATGGCCAGCTTATGAACTTTAACCGGAGGAGGAAATTGGATTGTCCTGGGGTCACAAGGTGCCTTGGCCATGTAAAAGGGTGAAGACTTTCAGGCGTGTATTCCCCTTAACAGGAAAAGACATCTGCAAATTATACATTGAGGAGCTCCCAATGTGTGGCTTCTTGGGGGTTCTGGAAAGAAGCTATGACAACCATGCAAACAGACATAGAAACTAGAGAGCTCTTCAGTGTAGTACGCTTAAGTGATGATACAGTTCCCTTTAACCATTCAGTTCCCTGGAGTTCAGAAATTTCTTAATGCCCATGTTGTCCTTTTTAACCCTAGACATACAAACCCTGTCCTGGTTAGTTTTCCTTGCAAACTTGATACAACCAAAAATCACTGGGAAAAGAAAATGTCAGTTGCAGAAGCATCCAGATTACATTAACCTACAGTCATGCCTGTGAGGAACAGTCTTGATTGTTAATTGATGAAGATGGTCTAGCTCACTGTGAGTGTTTTATGCTATGGGAAAATGACTCTAGGAAGTATAAGAAAGCTGGGTGGTCACAAGCCAGAGGGAGTGAGCCAGTAAATACTTTCCTCCATGGTTCATGCTCTAGATTAGTTTCTTCCACGGTTTCCCTTGGATTACCACCTGAAAGTGTAAGTTGAGAAAAATAATTTCCATTTCCAACTTGTCTTTGATTATAGAGTTTATCACAACAGCAGAAAGAAAACCGGGAGAAGCCTTAAATAACTAGAGTGGGGAAGTTCAATTGGTGAAGTTCTTGCCATGCAAACATAAGCACCTAAGTTCAATCCTCAGCAAACACGTAAAAAGTCAAATGTGGCAGCATGTATTTTTAATCATAGTTCGGAGGAGCTGAAGACAGGAAGAACCAAGGGGCTCACTGACCTATCAGGCTATCCGAATCCATGAACTATAGATCTCTATAAGATACCCTGTCTCAGAACATGTGAGACAACAACAGCTGGAGTTGATTCCTGCCAGTCAAACATGTCACATTCAACTACTCAAATTCTGTTTCTATTGTCCCTCTGGAAAGTTGCATATCTTCGTCATACCCAGGCTGTGTCACAGGAATTTCTATGCATGGACCTTCCCACATCACTAATCAATCAAGACAATTCTCACCTACATGGGCACAGACCAGTCTGATTTCAACAATCTCTTAATTGAGAATCCTTATTGGTTATGTATATTTGACAACAGAAAGGGGAAAACATATATCTGAACATAAACTATCTACCAAAGTCATAAAATTTGTCTGACTTACTTTTATATTTCTAACAGAAAACGCTTAGTGAAAAGGTGCACATGAATAAATGCTTGAACAAACAAAGGCTACCATACAAATGTGTATCATTAGAGGAGAATAAAGTTTGGCAACATTGGAAAATATATTTGTTGGATACCTACCCTGTCTCAGGCATTGCTCAAATAAGTTGTGTGACTGGGACACATAACTTACATTTTAAGTTATGGAAATTCTTAGTTTCCATAACCGTGGAGATAGTAGCTACTAACATAAGGGTTTCATGAACAATCAATGAGTAAAATATGACTCAATGTATGATTTGCATAATAATTTTTATGTTCCTGCTTTCTTGCTTTATCTATTAATAAGCAGAAAGCATTCAAACAGAACTGTTCTTGCCATACTAAATACTGTGGGACTTCCCTTCCTTTAAATGGAACACAGCCATGAGCAAGAAGAGCATTTTACAAACAAAGGTTCATATATATATGATTTTTGTCTAATACCTGACTGCAAGATGATGCAGCCTTATATTTCTCTGATATTTTGTATCCATCAACCCTGTGAAGTGGGGTAAATTTAAACCTATTTATTAAAATGTGAAGTCTAAGGCTCAGAGAAGTCTTCAGTTTCTCACATCTGTGCACAGGAGCCAGAGTGAATATTCTTTCTACATCCCCCTCCTGACTCCAGAAGAGCTTTGCCATCTCTGCACTTTCTATCCATAGCACTCACTGCTCTCCAAGTGCACATTCCAAGACGGGCTTCTCTCATCAGTTGCCTTCTACCTGTTTTTTTCCCAGTGGGCTCAGTTTCCAGTAAGTACTCTCATCTTCCAGCTCCTGGTCTCTGGCTCCTGCTAGCAATGTCTGGTAAATATGTCATCAAGGCTGTGTGTCATAAATCTATCAACTCTACCCAGCTCTGCCCTGGCACTACTATAACCTAGTGAGCACAACCCAGGTAGGCTTGGATGAGCCTTAATGGGAAAGCAAATGAGCTTGCTCTCAATGAGCTGGAACCTTCTGCCTGAGTGAATGTTACAGTGGATTTGTGTGCTTCCTGCAGCTGGCTAAGCAGTTCCTGTGACTGTGACAACAGCTTCCATGGTTTTGTTTTTACTCCTCACTAGACTCGACATGGAGCTGTTGTGTTTCATAATTTACATGCTGCAAGGGCTTTGTGATGAGCTTAACATAAGGTCTTGTGAGGCTGAGCCAAGGATATCAGAAATACCTGTGCGCAGGAAGAGAACACTGTCAGACTGGGCAGTCTAACAATCCATGCAGACCCCAATAGCTCTTCTATGACAACAATTGTAGTAATATGGGGAGCGGGCCCTGCTTTTCGTCCCGCCCAGCTCCCGCACGGCTAGCT
>LOEQ01007286.1:0-18429 GCA_001685075.1 Bramus lutescens | reverse complement strand
GGGAGGACCTTGGACTTCCCACAGGGCAGGGAACCCTGACTGCTCTTAGGAATGGAGAGGGAGGGGGAGGGGGAGGGGAGAGGTGGAGGAAAATGGGAGGAGGAAATCTTTAAGAAAAAAAGAAAAGAAAAATTAAAAGAGCAAACTGTTACATATAAAGAAGTGATCAGTTTCATTTTTATTGTCTGCAATACCAAATTAGAATTTTGAAGATGTATTTTTAATGATGTTTTGATTTTTTATATCATTACTGCAGTTTCCCTCCCTCCTCTGCTTCTAATCCCTAACCCCCACATTCTCTCTGCTCCATATTTGCTCCTCCTCTATTTCTATTCAGAAAAAGGTTGGCTTCCTGTGGATATCAACCAAACTTGGTGCATCAACTTTCAGTGACAGAGATACCTCTCCTTGTATAAAGGAGGGGCGAGGTAACTCATTATGAAGAATAGGTTTCCAAAATCTGGTAAAATAGTCAGAGACAGCCCCTACTCCCACTGTTACGAGTTTCTAAAGTAGACCAAGCTAAACAACTTTGACATATATGTAGAGTACCTAGGTCAGTCCCATGCAGGCTCCCTGGCTGTCAGTTCAGTCTCTGTGCACCCTATGAGCACAACTGAGTTTTGTCTGTGAGTTTACTTGTGGTGTCCTTGACCCCTCTGACTCCTATAAACCTTCTTCCCCCTACTCTGTAGGATTTTGCGAGCTCCCCAAGTTTGGTTGTGGGTCTGTATCTGTTTTCATCAGCTGTTGGATGAACCTTCTCTGATTGGTATAGGAGGTTTTTCTGTCTATGTGTTGCTTATACTGGTTGAATAAAGAAACTGCCTTGGCCTTTTGATAGGGCAGCACTTAGGTAGGCAGAGTAGACAAAACTAAATGCTGGGAAGAATGCCAGATGTAGAGCTGCCATGGAGCTGCCGGAGACAGACATGCCAAATCTTTATGGGTAGGCCATTGCCACATGGTAATATACAGATTAACAAAAATGGGTTAAAGCAAGATGTGAGAGTTAGCCAATAAGAGGCTAGAGATAATGGGCCAGGCAATGATTTAATTAATACAATTTCTGTGTGGTTATTTTGGGTGTAAGCCAGCAGGGTGGCTGGAATAAGGGGTCCCACTACCTGTAACATTTAATGACAATTGTACCAATATATGAGTATAGCAAAATATAAGTAGACACCATTACATTGACTTTTTCTCTTCTTTTCTTTAGTCATCTTCTTTTTCTTTATTTTTTTTTTCTGAAATGTGTTTGATTCTAACCTGGGTATCTGGACTGTATAGCTTCTGGGTCATGGCACTCCAGGCAGTATTAGGGATGGGTTCCTTCTCACAGCATGGGTCTTAGCTGGACCAGTCATTGCTTGGCCACTTCCACAATTTCTGTGGTACCTTTACTCCAGCATACTGTGGGCAGCACAAATTGTAGTTCTAAGGTTATGTGGCTTTGTTAGGTCACAATCCCTTCCCTGGAACTTTTGTGTGGTTACAGGAGATGGCCAGTTCAGGCTATACATCTCCTACTGCTAGGAGATATAGCTAGGGACACTGTTGTAGATTCTTGGGAGTTTCCATTGCAATAGATTTCTACTTCACCACCAAATGCCCCTTTTCCAGTTGCTTCTTCCAGTATTTTCCTGCTCCTCCCCCTACCCCAACCCCACCTGATCCCACCTCTTCCCATTCCCTTCTTTCCCCAGGCCACCAATAAATCTATTCTAAAAAGCAAGCATTTTTGAGTAAAGGAATTCCTTAAAAATAATCAAAATTACATAAATCATTATAGAGATGATTGGCAATTTGAAGTATTTATTGATGAATTTTAAAAGGAAATGACCATAACACAGTATATAATATTTACACATACATAAAAATACTCCAATTACTAAATTACCAAAATAACTTGTAAATTCAAAATCACAACTTAAAATATAAGTTAACTTATATTCATTCCCAGGTGCACACTATGGTAACAAAGATTATGTTCTATTCACAGAAAAAAATTTCACCTAGATTTTGAAAACAAATAGAAATTAAAGATCATTATTAAGCTAAGTGACTCAAATAGTATGGATAATAATAATTTTAAAATGCACATAATAATTGCACAATTAAAATGAAATTTCAGGAACTGGAAATATGGCTCATCTGTTATGAGCACTTTCTGCTGTTGCAGAGGACCAGGGTTTCACTCCTAGAAGCCCCTGACAGATCACAACTGTCTGTAACTTCAGTTGATACAAAATCTGCTGCTCTATTCTGGCCTCCTCAGGTGCTGCATGAACATGGTGCACTTATATTCTTGCAGGTAAAACACTCATAACCATTAAAAAGTAACTCACAAAACTAAAATGAACTTTCAAACAAAATCAAGGCAAAAGAATAAATTTTATAACAGCTGTAACAATCTACTTTGATCATTCTGGATGTGGCTGTTATTTCCTTGTGGAAAGGCAAAATAGTCATGTGGGATTTTTATGTTCCCTATATTTCATTATGGTTTTCATATTTTTACCAGTAAGCACACACATTTTGTTAATAACTAGGCAAGCATGAAAATATATGCTTAAAATACTTGGAACAATATGAATAAGATAATTAACACTGAAAAAAATTCTATAACCATAACATACTTTATATTCATACTAAAACAATTTCCCTCACATAACACTATTTCACTTAAAGCCATGAAAAGACCCATACTTCCTCATTCCTCTGAGGAATTCACTACTTCTTCCCATGACATTCTTTCCTGTGTACTTATGTTGCTGTTTTATAGACTACGCATTACAATTAATGACTACTGAAAATGCCAAGTGTTCAGAAATCATGAGGAAAATGTAAATAGTCTAATCATTAAAAAATCCGCTAATATATACAGTTATGTTAACAACTTCGGAAAGGCATATGTTTGAGAATATAAGCAGAATTCAAAGAGAGTTTTATATGGAATAATTAATTAAATACTTTTTTTTAAAGCTTTAGATTTAACTTCAGACTTTACTGGGAGGGCAATATTTGAAAGGAGAGATCATCACCAAAGAATAACACTCTGCTGTCATTAAAACTCTCAAGATTAGCAGAAGTAATGTGAATGAACCTTAATTGCTGTTTTCAAGAGACAGCAATTACTGGCTGTTAAAACAGAACACTTTAATTTTTATAATATTTTTATTCTTTGAGAATTCCTTAAGTGTCTTTCAGTCATTTTAGATTCCTTTGTTGAGAGTTCTCTGTTTAGGTCTGTACTCAATTTTTTTATTGAATTATTTCTTCTTTTGATGACAAATTTCTTGAGTTCTTTGTATATTTTGAAGATCAGCACTCTGTCCAATGTGGGGTTGATGAAGATGACTTCCCATTCTGTAGGCCGCCATTTTGTCTTGTTGGCCATATCCTTTGCTTTACAGAAGCTTTTCAGTTTCAGGGGGTCTAATTTATTAATTGTTTCTCTCAGTGTCTGTGCTACTGGGGTTATATTTAGGAAGTGGTCTTCTGTGCCAATGAGTTCGAGTGTGCTTCCCACTTTTTCTTCTTTGAAGTTCAGTGTGGTTGGCTTTATGTTGAGGTCTTTGATCCATTTGGGCTTGAGTTTTGTAAATAGTTATAGATGTGGATATATTTTCATTCTTCTACAGGTCGAAATCCATTTATGCCAGCACAATTTATTGAAAAATGCTTTCTTTTTTGCATTTTATATTTTTTGCTTCTTGGTCAAAAATCAGATTTTGGTAGATGTGTAGATTGCCATCTGGGTCTTTAATTCAGTGCCATTGATCCTCCTGCCTGTTTCTATGCCAAATACCAGGCTGTTTTCAGTACTGTAGTTCTGTAGTAGAGTTTGAAGTCATGGATTGTGATGCCTCCAGAAGTTCCTTTATTGTACAGGATTTTTTTTTTTTGGCTATCCTGGGTTTTTTGCTTTTCTATGTGAAGCTGTGTATTGTTCTTTCCAGGTCTGTGAAGAAGTTTATTGGGATTTTGATGGGCATTGCACTGAATCTGTAGATTGATTTGGTAAAACTGTCATTTTTACTATGTTAATTCTGCCTACACAAGAGCATGGGAGATTTTTCCACTTTCTGGTGTCTTCTTCAATTTCTTTCTTCAAAGATTTAAAGNGATTGTGATGCCTCCAGAAGTTCCTTTATTGTACAGGATTTTTTTTTTTTGGCTATCCTGGGTTTTTTGCTTTTCTATGTGAAGCTGTGTATTGTTCTTTCCAGGTCTGTGAAGAAGTTTATTGGGATTTTGATGGGCATTGCACTGAATCTGTAGATTGATTTGGTAAAACTGTCATTTTTACTATGTTAATTCTGCCTACACAAGAGCATGGGAGATTTTTCCACTTTCTGGTGTCTTCTTCAATTTCTTTCTTCAAAGATTTAAAGTTCTTGTCATACAAGTCTTCCACTGGTTTAGTTAGGGTTTCTCTGAGATATTTTATGCTATTTGTGGCTATTGTAAAGGTGATGTTTCTCTTATTTTTTTTCTTAGCCCATTTATCATCTGTGTAAAGGAGTGCTACTGATTTTATTTCTTTTTTTAGTTAATCTTGTATCCTGATACATTAATGAAGGTTTTTTATGAGTTGTATAAGTTCCTTGGTAGAATTTTTTGGGTCGTTTATGTAAATTAGCATATCATCAGCAAATAGTGATAGTTTGACTTATTTTCCAATTTGTATTCCTTCATCTCCTTTCGTTGCTCTAGCTAGGATCTCAAGAACTATATTGAATACATATGGAGAGAATGGACAACCTTGTCTTGTTCTTGATTTTAGTGGTATTGCTTTGAGTTTTTCTCTATTTAGTTTGATGCTGGATGTTGGCTTGCTGCATATTGCCTTTATTATGCTTAGATATGTTGCTTGTATCCCTGGTCTCTTCAAGACCTACATCATGAAGGGATATTGAATTTTTCAAAGACATTTTCAGCATTTAATGAGATGATCTTTTTTTCCAGTTTGTTTATATAGTGGATTACATTGACAGATTTTTGTATGTTGAATCATCCCTGCGTCTGTGGGATAAAGCCAAATTCATCATGGTGGATGATTTTTTTTATGTGTTCTTGGATTTGGTTTGCTAGCATTTTATTGAATATTTTTGATTCAATGTTCATGAGTGATATAGTCTGCAATTCTCCTTTGCAGTAATGTCTTTGTGCGGTTTTCATATCAGGTTAACTGTAGCCTCATACAAATAGTTTAACAATGTCCCTTCCATTTCTATTGTGTGGAACAATTTGAGGTGTTGGTATTAGTTCTTCTTTGAAAAGGTTCTAGTATTCCGAGCTGAAACCATCTAGTCCTGGGCATTTTTTAGTTTGGAGACTTTTAATGACTGTTTCTATTTCTTTAGCAGTTATAGGTTAATTTAATTTTCTTATCTGGTCTTGATTTAATTCTGGCAAGTGATATTTATCCAGAAAAAATTCATTTCCTTTAAGTTTTCCAGTTTTGTGGAGTACAGGTTTTCAGAGTCTAGTGATTTTGAATTTGACCTAATGATTCTCTGTATTTCCTCCATGTCTGTTGTTATCTCACCTTTTCTGTTTCTGACTTTGTTAGTCTGAATATTCTCTCTCTGCCTTTTGATTACTTTGGATAAAGGTTTGTCTATTTTGCTGATTTTCTTAAAAAACCGACTCCTTGTCTCATTGATTCTTTATACTGTTTTCTTTGTTTCTATCTTGTTCATTTCAGCTCTCAGTTTGATTATTTCCTTCTGTCTAGTTCTCCTGGGTGAGTTTGAAAATTATCTGTTAACTCATTAATGTGGGATTTTTCCAGCTTCTTTATGTATGCATTTATTTAGTGCTATGAATTTTCCTCTTAACACTATGTTAATTGTGTCCCATAAATTTGGGTATATTGTGTGGCAATTATCAATGAATTTTAGGAACTCTCTAATTAATTCCTTTATTTCTTCCTTGATCCATACAAGATTCAGGTGAGCACTGATTAACTGATTAATTTCCATGTGTTTATGGGATTTCTGGAATTAGTGTTGCTGTTGAATTCTAATGTTAAGCAATGGTGATCCAATAAGATACAAGAGGTTATTCCAATTTTTTTAGAATTTTGTTGAGGTTTGTTTTGTTACCGAGTATGTGGTCATTTTTTTTGAGAAGATTCCATGAGGTGCTGAGAAGAGGTATATTCTTTTATGTTTGGATGGAATGTTCTATAGATGTCTGTTCAGTCCATTTGAGTCATAACATCTGATAGTTCCAGTGTTTCTCTGTTAATATTTTGTCTGACAGACCTGTCAAGTAGTGAGAGCAGGGTGCTGAAGTCTTCCAGTATTAGTGTGTGATGTTTAATGTATGATTTAAGTTTTAGAAGTGTTTGTTTTACATATGAGGGCACCCTTGTGTTTGGGGCATAGATATTCAGCATTGAGATTTCCTCTCAATGGATTTTTTCTGTGACTAATAAGAAATATCTTTTTTGTCTCTTTGTATTGATTTTAGTTTGAAGCCTATTTTGTTAGATAATAGGGCAGCTACTCCAGCTCGTTTCTTAGGTCTATTTGATTAGAATTTTTTTCCCAACCCTTTACTCTGAGGCAGTGTCTGTCTTTGAGATTGAGGTGTATTTTTTGTATGCAGCAGAAGGATGGATTCTGTTTTCATATCTAGTCTGTTAGCCTGTGTCTTTTTATAGGTTAGTTGAGTCCATTTATATTAAGGGATATTAATGACCAGTGACTGCTAGCTCCTGTTATTTTAGGTTTGTTGTTGGATTTTTTTTTATTTTTTCGGGGGATTTGCTGGTGTGAGATCATCTATTTTCTGTGTTTTTGTGGATGTAGCCAACTTGCTTGGGTTGGAATTTTCCTTCTAGTACTTTGTGTAGGGCTGGGTGTGTGGCTAGGTATTGGTTAAATATGGTTCTGTTATGGAATATCTTGTTTTGTCCGTATGTGGTGACTGAAAGTTTTGCTTGGTTTAATAGTCTGAGCTGGCATTTGTGGTCTCTTAATGTTTGTATAACTTGACCAGGACCTTCTGGCTTTCATTGTTTCCATTGAAAAGTCAAGAGTAATTTTGATAGGTCTGCCTTTATATGTTACTTGGCCTTTTTCCTTCACAGTTTTAATACTCTTTCTTCATTCTATATGTTTAGTATTTAGATTATTATGTGACTAGGGGATACTATTTTTGATCCAGTTATTTGGTGTTCTATTAGCGTCTTATATCTTCATATGCATATCTTTCTTTAGGTTCAGAAAGTTTCCTTCTATAATTTTGTTGAATATATTTTCTGTGCTTTTGAGTTGGAGTTCTCCTCCTACTTATATCCCTATTATTCTTAGTTTTGCTCTTTCCACGGTGTCCTATATTTCCTAGATATTTTGTGTTAAGCTTTATTTTTTGTTGTTGTTTAATGTTTTCTTTGACCGATGATTTTATTTCCTCTATTGTGTCTTCAGCACGTGAGATTCTCCCCTTCTCTTATATTCTGCTGTTTATGTTTGCATTTGTGGCTTCTAATCATTTTTTCATAATTTCCATTTCTATAATTCTCTCGGTTTATGTTTTCTTTATGATCTCTATTTTGGTTTTCATGTCTTGAATAGTTTCTTTCATCTGCTTAATTGCTTTTTCTTGGTTTCTTTTAAGGAATTTGTTGATTTCTTCCAATATTTTGTATGTCTTTTCTTCCATTTCTTTGAGGGAATTTTTCATTTCCTTTTAAAGGCCCTCAAACATTCTCCTAGGGTCATTTTTCAGTCTTCCTGTTAAAGGGCCACTAGTTTTTATTGGTGCTGTGCTGCTCTTTGTGGTGTTGGGTGTGTTCTTACCTTGTTTACGCATCTTTTTCTCTTTTTGGTGTAGTTGAGGCTATGTCCTTGGTGATCAATCTTCCAGGTGCCAGTGGTTTCAAGCTCAGATTGTTGCTCCTCTTGGTGCAGTTAGTGCCATGGGTCCAGTCACCACAGAGGTCACTCCTGAGCATCACTCTGCAATCCCAGGAGTCATTTGGGCCTGTTCCCACAGAAGATGCTTGAATGGGGCTACCCTTCCTGAAGTCGATGCCTTGGGACTGTTCTGTTGGAGATCACTGGCTCAGACCTGTTACCTCAGAGGTAGCTGATTCATGCCAGGTTCCCAGAGGTCTCCGGCTCAGGCCTGCTCCTGTGGGGGGGTCATTGCCTCTGGCCTGATCTTGCTGAGGGAGCTGGCTCAAGCCTGCTCTGGCAGAGGTTGCTGGTTCAGGCCTGTTCCTACAGATTTGCCTGGCTTGGGCTTGCTCCCTGGGAGTTTCCTGACTCGGGCCTGGCCCCACAGAGGTCTCTGATGTGGATCTACTCCCTCAGAGTACCTAATCTTGTGGGAGTCACCGCCTCAGGCATGCTCTATCAGAGGTGACTGATTCAGGCCTGTTCCCATAGGTTTCCCTTACTTAGGCCTGCTACTGTGGAGGTTCCTGGCTTGGGCTCAGTCCCACAGAGGTCTCTGTCTTGGGCCTGCTCCCTCAGAGGTCCCTGACTCACACAGAGGTCCATGTCTCAGCTCTACTACAATCCATTTGATGATACTATTGTTGATGTACCCACAATCAATGACAAATTTAGGGGCAAGGTAATGATCAGTAGCTATCACAGGGTTGCAAGGTACAGAAAAGAATAATGAATAAATTGTACCTTGTCTGAGCCTTCTGGTTCTGTAAAATTTGAATGGATCAAGAATTCTCATCCACTATATCTTCCTTTTCCCCTTCTTGCATGAATCTTGGAAAAATAAAATCCCTTCTTACATAAGTATTGATTGTTATTACTGGACACTGAGCTCACAGGAAATTTGATATTTAATATCAGAAACTTAAAATATGGTGAAGGATAGAACTTCTTATAAGAGTCTGTGGCGACAGCATCCAGGGCCAGAAAATGGTAGTAACTGAGGAAAGGGAAGGAATCAATGGAATGGGGAGTATACTGAAACAATTTGCAATTATGATAATCAGCAACATCTGTGATCTTTCTCTAACAATATTTCTATCTCAAATTTGTTGAATTAGAGTCTTTGGGAAAGGAACCAACACACTGTATTTAAAATGAACTTCCTGAATGATTTATATTCACAAATCAGCTGTAGGAAACTTTAAAACTTTCTATTTCATTTGAATCCTCTTTATTGAGTCTGCCAGTGTTTCAAATTATGCATTTCATTATTAGCAAAATTGAGCTGTGCAATTTAAATTTTTAATCCCCCAAACATTTAAAACCTTGCATTAATTTGCAGCTCATCCCCCTTCTTTCAACGTGACCTTTATTTTAATCATGGTAAAATTTAGGAAACTTCGTTCATTCTCCTGACTTATTATATCAGAGCTAAATCCATTTTGAAAATAATTAGACTATTGGTCCATATTAAACTCTTAACATATATACATGTATAATTATTGGTTCTGCTGAATCTTATAGACAAAAATACAAATGATGGAAATATAATTCTGGCCAAGCTTTCTCTTTTTATGGCTCAACAGAGCTTGCTATCAACATGCAAAATGCAGGACCAGATAAAGGCAAAATGACAAAGCCACATTTTAATAGATTCGGGTTAATTGTGTATACCTAGTGGCAATGAACAGCATCCGAGATGCCATGTATCTAGAGCAGACTAGTTATTTTGGCACAGAAGAGGTGAAGCCTTAGGCTACCTAAAATGAGTGAGTGAGTAGTTCCAGTATATACTTTGGACCAGAGTTTATTTTTTTCCTTGTTCCATTTTGCTTTCCAACACGGTAGGTAGTGAAATGCAGTTGCAATGTGATGAAGCCAAATGACACAACAAAATACTGGAATATCTCTTGGGGTCAATTTTGAATACATAAAGTAGCTGTTCATATTTTTCCAGTATGCATTCCAAAGACTATTAGTGATCATGGTGGTATTTCTGAGTCTCCTCTGGAGGAGATAAAGACAAATGTGAAATACAGTGTAGAGAGATATTTTTTTTTCTGAAAGTGGAAGCTGGAAATGCAATGCCAGCGAAAAAGGGTCAACTCTCAATGCAACAAGATGCTGTAGAGGCATAAAAACATTGTTTTCATTTATTTACTGAAGGTATCACTGTGCCTTGTTGTAATTTTACAACAGAGGAAACAGAGACTTAAAGTCCTTCAGGATATGGACCACAGCTACAAATGCTGATGATGAGGGAGCGGTGATTCACAATTAGGACTGTAAAATTCCAAAAGTCTACAGTTCTCTCTTTAGCCAAAAATTTAACTAAAATGCAAATAAAAACAGAAATACAGTTCCTCATACAGACTTTTACTTAATCAATAATATTCTTTTGAAAATAAAAACGGTCATTGTAGACAGATGGAAACAAGGTCCCTTTTTGTTGCATCTCAGAAATGTTATGTTAACATTAAACTTGTTTTTAATATTGTAAAACTTATACAATCCAGATACACATATTATGAGTCTGGTCATGCATTTAGAATTGTGATAATCTACCTCAAAAGAGAGAATTTTAGATGAGAAGCTCTGATTATAGATTTCAGTTTTCTTTTCTGGATGCAGTTGGGTTCCACTGGGATTCATGGGTACATTTTATCACTCCTGGGTGCTGAAAGGAACATATTTTGAACTGCATGTCAAGAATTTCATTCAGTTCTAACTGTCCGCAGTCTAGAATGATGGAAAGTAGGTCTGTAATGCTGCCTGATCCCTAAGTTGGGTGGGAAGTTAGGTGTGAAAAAGACATCATTAGCCAAGAGTATGATAGAATCTGAGTCTCAGCAAGGACCATGGCTTCAGAATTGTGTTTTCTAAGGCAGTGTTTTACTGTTGACACCCTTGGACCTGCCCAGGACAGTTCCTCCAGTCTCTACATCAGCCTGGGTGCTCTATTCATCATTCTTGTTGACAATCACACAGGGATCTTCTGATGAAAGGACCTTGGCTATGCATTCTCCTTAAATTGGGTCTTTGCTCTGGGCTTTAGAGATTTCACCAAACATTTTGAAAGGAAAACAAAAATGTAAAATATGTTCCATCACCCTGGAAATATGTTGAAACTGATATTCGATGTAAAAAAGAGAAAAAATACTTTAAAAATTGATTTCAAGAGAATTTTATCTAGAACTTTTTAAGCAAGGTGTCATTTCTAGCCAATTAATCATATATTATTATTTTAAAATTTATTTTTATGTATACTATGTTGTACATGTTATCATCTAAACAAAAGAGATAAGTTGTACTGGAATTGTATGACTGAACTGGGTAATGCAATTATAATATTCTATTATCTTTATAATACCTTTGTGTAACCCCAAAGGAATATGAATAATGGAAGCAAGAGGAATTTTTCTCAATTATGAAATCAAGATGATCTCAGGGGTAATTTTTTATGAATATCTGTTTGGCATAGAGATGGTCACCTTTTCCTCTGTCTTCATCTCTGTATTTTCTGCATTCTGTAAACATGCTTGTCATATTTAATTAAGTCTCATCTACATCACCTTGTTTTAACTGGATCTTTGAAGAAACAGTGGCTAAGCATAGTCATCTCCATAAGTACTACAGTTCAGAAATTAGGCATATAAATGCATAATAGCAAGCATTAGTGTGGATGATCGTATATAATTAATTATAAGTGTTTTAGAATAGTTTAAAATAGGACAAGAACTGAATGCCAGAAATATTGAGTCTCCTTTTCACAGTCAAAGAGCTTAAAACAAACAAACAAACAAACAAAACAGAGTAAAGCAGGTCTGGAAAACTTGAACATAAATTTCTATTACTTAAACCCCACACCTCCTTTATAGGCTGTCCTTAGCTTTACTGCTGTGAAGAGACACCATGACCATAGCAACTCTTATAAAGGAAAAAAAAATAATTGGGACTGACTTATAGTTTAGAGGTTTAGTTCATTATCCCATGATAGGAAGCATGGTGGCGTGCAGACAGACATGGTGCTGGAGAGGCAGCTGATAGCATCTGCAGACAGAAGGGCCTGGCTTGAGCTTTTGAAACCTAAACATCCACCCTCCAGTGACATACTTTCTTCAACAAACCCACACCTTCTCCAACAATGTCATACCTCCTAATAATGCCACTCCTATGAGCCTATGGGGGCCATTTTCCTTCAACCCCCCACAGGTATCCACTGAAATTTGTTAGTATTTATTTCTCCCCATGTGTAGCCTCACTGGAGTTTTTATAACCTGATAGCATTTTTTCCTAAGACTTGTAACATTTGCCAGAAAGTTGGCATGTCCTATTGAGTGTCATGCAGTCAGTCTGACTGTGAAGTGAGTGGAAGCTGAGAACATGCTTGGTCAAGTTTCTGAGGAAAATATTTAAGTCTGGTAACTGGAACATCAAAGAACTAGATATTTATCTGTCTCCTTAAATTGTATATGAATATTTTTTGAAAAATTCATAAATGTAGAGGAGAGAGGAAAAGGAGGAGGGGTTATCTTTTACATTTCCTCTCAGAAGGGGATGAATCTCATCACAAGCACTGCACCTACAAGAGCTAATTACCTGTTAGGGGCCCATCTCTAAATACTATACTGTGTAATAGTGTTGCAGCCTAGGAATTAGTTGGGGATACAAGCATTCCTCTCCTACCAGCTCATAAAAATAGCATACTTTGAAATTGGCATGTTATCTTCACATAGTTACAATGTCTTGTCATAAAAGTATTCTGGGATAGAAAATACCTCTATTTATTTAATTTTCTTCTCTTCTTCATGATTTGTGACTATGTTTGCTAGGTATCCCAGTGTTATCCATGGGAGTCCAAGTTTGGGAATTGAATAACTTGGTCTGGCTTGTGGATCAGTCCATAGGTATTTTCTCGATAAATAATTTGTATGGAAGGACCCAGGCCACAGTTCATGGTCCCATCTCTACATAGGTGGTCCTCAGTTGTATAAAAAATCAGGCTGAGAAAGCCAGAGGGACAGAAGGAGGAATAGGCAGTATTCCTCTATGGTTTCTGCTTTAGTTTCCATGTCTAGATTTCTGCCTTTGGCATCTGGTGCCCCTCGATGATAGGCTGTATGGAATCTATAAGCTTAAATAAACCTTCCCTCCTCAAGTTGCTTCTGGACATGGTGTTTATTCCATAAACAAGGAAAAAACATCCTAGCATACTAGATCAACTTGCATTATCCCCTCACTTCCAAGCTTCCCAGTGAAGTAGCCATACCAGGTTTACAAAATAGGAGGTAGGCAAGAGGAAGAACATTTTGAGACTCAGAGAAATTAACATATTGTGAAGGGATGAGAAAATGTACATAATGGCAGGAAGAGGGAGAATGATGATCAAACACATGGGAAGAAAAGCATTCAAATATGTGCCCTTAGCACCCTAGAGCATGAGCTTGTGAGTCATAGTCCAAAGCCAGTGTGTACTACATAGAGAGAGAGTTCAAGGCTAGTCTGGGCTCACCTAGGATCCTCATTTTTCCATTATGTATTTATATACATGCTGATACACATACACACATAAAAGTTTTGAGAGCTTAAGTGTGATTTAAGAGAAATAATAACCCCTCCAATTTGCTTTATGATATTTATAAGAGCACCTTACTTATACATGACTCTGTGGGCTGCCAAAGAGATTGCTCATAAGGACATAAACACCAGTCTCAGGTAGAGTGTTCTGTTCCATCAGAGAAAACAAGAGGGAAGATAGCATAGTGTCTGCATTATAACACAGCAGGTGCATAATCAAATTGAAATGACTCTGCGTTGTTTTCCTATAAAATGCTTTAATCTGTTCTCACTCACTATATGGCAGAAGTGAAGATCAGACTTATCTAGCACAATTATGGTCAAGTAAACGCTGACTGAATTATGAAGGGCAAAAGAAGGTGAGTATCCTATAAATAGATAGGCAGTCATGGCATGCCTCAGAGGGAAACAATGGAGGAAGGGGAGAATTCAAAAGTGACTGGTAAAGTTACAGATAGAACTTTATGTAGCTCATTCTGTTATGAGGGAGGGGGTCCTGAGCTGGTTAAGGGATTATGACTTTATTCTGAGCCTGTGGAAATTGTTGTTTTGTTTTTGGCCTTTTTAAAAAACCAAAACATCATTTTGCAAAACATTTTTCTTTTTAACAAACATCTCTTGCTTGTAAGACCTTCCACAATTGATTACAGAGTGAAAACAGTCTTCCTTCCTTGCTTTCAAGTCCTCACCACACTATTAGATCCCATTGATTAACTAAATTTTAGCTTTTAAATTAAAGGAAGATAATCGTAAACATCTAAAATGTGTCTTAAGTAATTAAAACCATGTCTAGGGCTGGAGTGATGACTCCGTAGTAGGAGTACTTGCTGCTGTTGCAGAGGACCAGGGTTCAGTTCCAAGTTTCCATATTGGGAGGATTGAAAAGTTTTGTGACTCCAGTTCCCAGGCATTCAATGCCTTTTCTGGCTTCTGTGGGCACTGGTATACATTGGGCATGAACTCTCAGTTATATATACCAATAAATAAAAGTAATTCTTTGAAAAATGTGTCCAGAGAAAGGAACTGGGCAAAAGCACACAACAGCAAAAGTGATTTAGAAGCACAGCAGCATCGTCTATAATGGTAAAGTGTTAGACATAACTTACTAGAAAAACAGGTGTGTACATTATAATTTTGTGAGACAGTAAAAGCTTGTGATTATACCCATAAAATTTTGGTGCTATATGTAAAACTAGAAGAAACTGTGGCACAATGTTTATTACCATGTTCTTCAAGTATACTCGGAAACATAAACATTATTTTTATTAGATTTGCTTTATTTGTAATTATTACTCCCATATATTGTGTGTTTGTTTGTATGTGAATGTGCCTGTAGAATCCTGAAGATATTGTCACATGTAACTGGATCTGCAGTTACATGCAATTCTGCATAGTCATGTGCAAGTTGCTGCTGGGTACTAGACTTTGATGCTCTTCAGGAATCAGTGCTCAGAAACACTGAGTTCAACACCAATTTACAAATATTTTAAAATATTTAAATATTTTAAAATACAAAAATTTAAAAATATTCATGTATTTATTAGCTTGGGTATGTTACTGAGGGTGAGTAGGAACAAATATATTATAAACATGTTAAATGAAAATCTAATAATAAAACTGATGTTTTAAACAATTTATGTATATTATTAAAAAGGCTAGAAAGAGAAAATTATGTGGTTGATGTGTGACTACACATTGATCATGTCCTTTTTAATGTCTTAAAGTAAAAATTAATATCATATTAAAGTTTAGAGAATAGCTTCATTAATGGCCACATCACTGACCTCCCTGCTGATCTCTGAGTGGATACTATGTGCACACACATCCTAGTCACTGAGTTTCTAGTCCCATAGACCTTGTTTGGTATTTGTTTCCGAATCTTTTTGAAATGAAGAAGCTGGTGTCATTACCCTATTATGACCTTCAGGCTGGAAGCTGAACCACAGTCGTCACTCCTCTTCACATCACTGGTGTGTCATTATTGTACTCCATGCTTTTTAGACAATGGGCATTGCTAATGAGTTTCTGAAAGGTTTGTTCACATATAATACATTACTTACTTTGCAATTCTACCTGTATTTGCCTAAATGATTTGCCTTGGTAACATAATTAACACATCTGTTTATATTTTTTACAGCAGTTGATTTGCTCCAGTTTCCCTTGCGGAATGAGGAGACATCCAGATATTCTCCTCACAACTTCAGGCAAATGAATCATATTCTTTGGTGTCCCAAATGCTAAGTTGTAAGATTCAATGAAAAATTAAAACTGGAACAATCTTCACTGAAAAATAAAGGTAAAACTGAAAATTGGCCAAACTCAAGATAGCTGTTTCTTGGTAAACATTATGGGATTCAAATAATTTTGAGGACTCAGTAGACCTCTTGGAAAGACAGGTTTGGCATCTCTTATTGACAAATCAGTAGTAAGGTACTTAGGGATAGACACAAAGTGAACGTTTGTCCACTTGTAATATCAGAGGAAAACTGTAGATGAAAGTTTCTGTCCTGTCCAGTCCCACAGCCATTTAGTCACAAATAAGCACACAGAGGCTTATATTAATTATAAACTCTTTGGCCTATTGCTCAGGTTTATTACTAACTAGCTCTTACGACTTAAATTTACCCATTATTCTTGGCTATGTTTAGCCTCATGGCTTGGTACCTTTTCTCACTGAGGCCTTAGCATCTTCCTTCCTCTGCACCTTGCTGATGACTACATCTCTTCCTTTCCTCTTCCCTGAATTCTCCTAGTCTTGTCACGCTACCTATACTTGCTACCAGGCTACTGGCCAGTTGTTTTATTAAACCAACATAAGTGACAGATCTTTACAGTGTACAAGAGCTTTATCCCACAGCAGAAAACGTTGCAGCTGATGGTATACAGAACTCTCTGACTATCCGCCAATCACTCCAGTACATTGTAAACATACGCAAAATAGCCTAATCACTTCCAGAGAAGGGGCAATTTTAAATTTGAAAAGTATTCTGTAATGCTGACCAATTCATGACTGGTTCAGAAACTGCCAGAATCAGGGAGTAAAATCTAGATAAGTTGATAAAATATACATAGTCGGCTAGTATTTCACCACACATTTGAAAATGTTTTGAAGACAAGAGAAAGATCCAGACACATATGCCTCAGAGTCACAAGCAGAAGGCTGTATCTGCCCTAATGGCATCTTCAGAAAACTTAGCTAGTCTCCCATACCTTAGAAGTTCCTCCTGTCACAGATTTCTGTGGATAACACAGGGAGTGCCACCTACTGGGCAGAGCAAGAACTTTGCAACAGACAAAGCAGAGACTGTATACTCTCATTCTCTTCATTTATAAGTTATGATTTATCACTTCTTAAAGAGAAGAAAAGAGGTAAATATTCAATGGTATTCACTGAAGTGAATTTGATGTATGTGCCTTCCATCATGGAGTTTTATATCTATTTAAATAATCTCACATTACAGGTGCAGAAACTAAGGTATAGGAAGGTGATGTAATTTGACTATCAGAAGTTGAGGTGAGAGTGCTGAACCCGCTGTCAGGTCTGGTGGAATTTTCAACATTGTGAGATCACTGTTTATGCCACAGGTCACACACATGTGCATATCACACACAGAGACTGCAGTGGCTCACTCCCCATGTGTAGACTTGAGACTTGGCACTCATGCTTACCAGCTGTGTGATGTCATTTTCCACAATTTACTCAATTTCTATAATCTTACTATTATCCCTAATAAAAACTCTACACACACATTCTTGCATTTTAAGTATTTTACAAATTCAAATGATCTGAGTTTATTATGATGACCCGGAACATTTCTATTTGGGGTTAATATTCTGGATCAAAACTGCAGACATTAGAGAGGAATACAGGAATGAAAGTTGAAATGATAGAAATTAGGTATAAAATCCGGATTTTTTGCCATTTTTGTTTGAGAGTCCTCACTCTTAACACAACTTTTTCCCATCCTGTTATTTCAATTGGGACATACACACATATGCACATAGACTATTTTCCCTTTAGAAAACAAATACTCACATTTCAGTCCATTATTGATAACCTACAAATCTTGTTATTTACACTGCATAGGATAAAGGCTTTATTTAGCCTTTGTTTTCCAGGATGTTTAAATGTTTAAAGTTTTGACCAATCTCATCCTTTCTAATTTTCTCCAGAGCACATCAGTTCAGATAACTGTTACTAATAAAAAGGATAGGCTGTAGGTTCAAGACTTTCACATGTTAGTTACTACAAGAGGTTTTGAGAAACAGAGTAAGAAAAAAAATTAGCTTAGAATTAAAAATTGGGGACAAAAATGACAGTGCTATACAGCACTTCCTTAGGTTCAGACTCAAGGTGTTCTTTCATTGGCTGTGTGACTTTGACTAAGTTTTACAGTATTCCCGTGCCTCACCTCTCAGTCTGCAAAGGAACAAATAATGGACTTCATTGTTCTTATTATGTTTAAATGTAAGTGTGCCTATAAGTTCATGCCTTATATTAGGGCCTAACAGCTAGTAGTGCTTTATTAACTATTTTCTTACTTTTCTGTGGCCACAGTGTCACCTGTGGTAGATGCCATTTTACGTCACTGTTTTACTTATCCTCTGTGTCATTGCTTCATTTTTGCCTGTATGAAAACATGGCTTCTGGGGCCGTGGGTTAGCAAACCATGTTTCAGACCTCAAAATCTGTCCCACATTCTCCTCTTTTAAAATCCATGAGATGAGAATGCATGACTTGTGATAATTTTAAAGCTTATAAACCATAGAAGCTCTGGTGTAACCAAGAGCATATGTCCATGAAAAGTAAAATATTTAACATCTGGCTCTTAATAGAAGCATTTGCTAACCTTTGTTCTATGGTGATGAAATTAAGTTTCTGTAATTTTATTCCCCAGAGGGGTGTGTGTGTGTGTGTGTGTGTGTGTGTGTGTGT